>CABFPE010000696.1:43264-90588 GCA_900660155.1 Hofstenia miamia | reverse complement strand
ATTGATTACTGTTGCTTCTACTGTAAAAATAGAGCTTGAGCATACTTGCTGTTTCCATTGAGGTCAGAAAGGGCACACTAAATCTCAGTACTAGCAGTTATCCTCCTAGTCGCCAAAGGCAAAGGTTTTATCATCAAAGAACCTGGGAGTCAGGAATGGTCTCCTGAGTCACCCATTGTGTAGCATAATCCAAGGCATAATGCTGCTATTAAAGAAAGGAGATCAGATGATTAGTCAAAACTAAGATTGAATTATGATTGTTAATTAGAAAAACAATTTAAGTTTAATTATCAGATTATCTTTGTAAATGCAACCAAGTAATAACATAGCAAATTAGTACTTGTTGTCGAATTTTGACTAAATGAAGGGGGCGAATTTGTTTCCATTATTTTTAGCCATTTTGGCAGATGAACAAATTTTAATTTCAAATGACAGGTACTTTTTGAATTCAACTATAAATAGAGTGAAAATCAATTTGGAAGTGGTTGAAGTAAATTCTTTGAAAATCTTATCTTTAGATTTTATTATTGGTTTGCGTATTTTTTTCTCTGTTTAGCTGCCTGTCAATTTACATGTAATCAATAATTAACATTGGCAAGAAAGGGCTGGATAGCCTACTGAAGGTTATACATAATTTATCTCATAGATTTGGGTGAACTATAATAGACTGATAAATAGTCCAGCTGTAGTATGTTATTAAAATGTAAGGTAGGAAGCTGCAAGTTACTGTCAGTGAACAAACAAACAGACAAAAGAAACCAGTCTATGAGAACTCAATGCTGCCAGAAAATAGTCACAATGAGACAATACCATGTAAGGCAACTCTGCCTAAATTTAATGGGAAGGTGGACAGCTATAACCCAACATTTCTGGAATGCCTGCAAATGTTTGAGATTATGATTGCAGAGAGAAAAGTGAATCAAAGGGCAGCAGCCGCAAGGTTCCCACTGTATCTAATAGGGGTCGCCTCTCAACACTACTTGATTGGAGTTGGCCAGAGGCCATGTATACACCAATCACAGAGAAGAGCTATGATGGCGAAGTACCTAAACAGTATTCAGTTATTTCAGTTAAATGAAGATTAATGGAAATGTATACAACAAATAGCTAACATGCATACATCCCTACCCACGTAGAACAGGGAATAATAATTTAAAGAATCATTTAACCAACATCAATGCTTGGTAGTGGATACTACACTAAGGGGGTTGTGGGGGCTGTCAAGAAGATGAAAGATGATGAACTTTGATCTCTTCAAATCAATTTTGGATATAAAAGAAATTGTTTGTCATTCAATGACAGCCATAAGAACTCACAATCACAGAATTTCAGTGCAACCACCAACAAAATTTCCCTAACACCATATGATGATAAGCTCTACCTTCTGGACACATATCAAAGACTGCTGTATGGACATAGAAGTAAACTTATTAACTATTTTATAAAATATTCATTCATGTTTTTAGATATTATGCCTCCACTGTATAATAAAGTTGGCTCCTCCCTTCATTTGAAAAGACCTGCCTTTAATATAGATGCTGAACATCCCACAAAAAGACTCATGCTTGGTGAATAGCAGAAAAAGAAAGGAGACTTGAATATACTTTTTCCATAAATTTTTACTTATAGTTGTTTAGATAAACTCATTTAATTGGATCTTGTAGTATGATGTTGAAACTAAATTTTGTCTTGTGCCTTCACTTCTACTTGTGAACAAGTATTCTTTAAAGAGTTTATTTAAATTGCATTCATTTCTAGTTTATGCCTTGCAGGAGATGGCTGGTCTCAAATACACTACCTACAAAGGTATATGTATTTATTTTCACTATATTGCATTTTGCCATATTTAGGTAATTTTGCTGTGATAGCCTCAATTCAGGAAGAAATTGAGAACAGATCAACTGAACAATGCACCACTCTGCTTACAATCCCTCAACATACACTCATGGATTACCAGGCATAATTTTTATTTTATTACTAGGTTACTATGTGTTTAGGTTCCATGGTAACAATAGGCCTCCTGGGGAAACCCAGCAACATTAAATAAATGGCTTAACATATTTCTGATGGCCACCTCCTGGGTGAATGTGGAAGTGCCATAATATTTTAGAATGAAGATGGAAACTTGAAGATTGCACAATGCTTGACTTCATCACTCAGAGCCATTATGTAATGTAAAGTTTTACATTTAGTATAATTTATACACAATTGATAAATATATAGTTATATTTTTCTCTTTGCATGCTACATTTATTATTAATAATAATCAATGCAGAAATGTCTTCATAACAATTTTCAAGCTTTGCTAAAACTCAAGATATTGTGGTTTTGTAACTTTGAATTATTTTTTGCTTAAATTATAGTAGCATGGTGTGATATGCTTGGACATTGTTACAATAAAAATTTCATAACTAAACCCCATCAATAATTACTTCAGTTTGTCTAAATCCTAGACTTCAACAGTAAAATCTTCATCTAAAAATTATTATTCTCAATTTAATATTGTCAAAAACACTTCTTGTCATCAATTATATCACTTTTCCCCAATCCTAGAAAACAAAAATAAAACTTTTGTCAAAAAATTAATTTGCTCAATTTAGCTTTGTCAAAAATATTTCGTCACTAGATGGCGTCCAATAGAATCAGTCCATTACCACATGGCAAATAGTCATGGGTGTCCCATTGGCACAGGGTCTCCCCGTCTTTAACTACTATATTTTTGTTGAATATGAAGATATCATTGACTCTTTGAATTAAATTACAAATACCTAAAAATTTTGCCTTGAGGAATATCCAAAATAATAAAAAATCCACCAAATCTATTCTAATCAATACAATTTAACTTGACCATTATTTCTCATTTTACTAACTATAATTAGTTTAGTTCAGTAGTTTACTGTATTGTAAGTTTAAAATATTTTTTTTTATTATTATTACATGAATGCAAACACTACATTAGTACATTTAACCCACAGCATACCAAATTTGTATGCATCCATGCATTGATTAAAATTCACACTATTTTGTTTGCTTAGTACCCACAATAGCTGAGGGCAATTGCCTTATTAGATTTTGTGATGTTCCCAAAACACTAATACATTTGTTGCAATTGCCTGTCTTGTCCTCTCAAAAGCATTTGATTCTATTAATCATAAGATATTAATAAAAATTTTAAAAATATTGGTTTTTCTCTTAGCAGTGCTCACCTTATATCAAAATTCTTAAGTAATACACTTCAGTGAGTTAAATTAAATGATACCTTTTCAAATTGGTTGTCTGTCAATAATGGTATAACTCAAGGAACCATACTATGTCCCCTGCTGGTTAATATTTATGTGATTGATATGAAGGAAATTACTGACTGCAAAATAACACAATACACTGATGATACATCTATTTACAGTGGAAATAAATCCTTAGATAAAGCTGTAAAAGTTGTTGAATTGAATTCTATAAAATTGAGGAACTATTTTAACATGCATAGATTGCGCATTTCACCAAAAAACTGAATTTTGCATAATTCAACATTTTAGAAAAAAACGGACATCTCTGACTATTCAATTATTTCTTTATGTCTCTTATAATCTTCCTGATATTAGCAGTAAATGGCATTGAAACTAATCTCAGTCTGATCTTAAATTTTGATTCATACATCAAAAAATTGAATACTGGCTCAGATATAGTGAATTATGTACATTTAAATTTTCAGAATCTAAGCATTAAAAATTTCGAATATAGGGAATTCATTTCAAGCTGTAAAAATGATTTAACTCTCACAGTTTCTGAAACTTGGTTAAAAAACGAAGATCTAGATAGCTCATGGACTGTTAATGAAACTTATGAACTATTTAGAAGGGATAGAATTTTGAACATAGCGTTAGGAAAATCCAAAGGTGGAGGTGTATTACTTTTAATCCCAAAGTCATTTAATCCCAAGATATGCAATGATATTAAGAGTAATAATGAATCAAATTTTGATAGTTTATGGGTTGAAATTAATAATCCAATCAAAAATTCACGTTTTAAAAAGCAGTTATGAAATGTATCCTACTATCCGCATAAGAAGTTCTCTAATTCTTTTATTCAACAACTAGAAGACGAGTTATCACTTGCTCATTCTGAAAATACAGACTTTGTACTTTTCAGGGATTGGAACCTAAATTATTTTAATGTTAATGACCAATCTAAAATGGATCTGTTTCTGAACACATTTAATTTAGTATTGGAAAATAAAACTTTACCTAATAGAATAACATCATCAAGCAGAACACTAATTGACTACATTATACTAGCTGAGAACAACAATCTATATTATGAGTATACTACTTCTGAATGCCCATTCTCTGACCACTGTTTTACATCTATCAAATTCCAAAGGTCTTATTCAGCCCCAAAAAATAACATGAAATGGATTAAAACTTGTGAAAAATGTATTGAAAATATTAATAATTTTAAATTATCCCTCTTATGAAAAAATTGGTTTCCTGCATATTCTGCATCAAATTTAAATGAAATGCTGGAAAACTTTTAACAAATTTTTGAATTTTATCTTAACAAATTTTGCCTGAAAAGAAAATAATGGTTAAATCCAGTACAAACTCCAAAGCAAACAATACTTTTTCGAATAAACCTTGGATAAATGAAACTTGCAAAGCATTGATTCGTGAAAGCACGAAACGTATAAATATTTTATGATTTCCCGAACCAGCAAGAATTTTGCCAAATATAAAAAGGTTTGAAATGCATTGAATATTGAATCTCGTAAGGCATTCAACGAATTCATTAAGAATGAATATGCGGGCTGAATGTTCAAAATGGAAGCTAATAAAAGAAATAAAAAATTATAAGCAATCAAAATCATACTGAATTGATGTGATAAAAGATCAGAAAGGAAACAATCTTTCTGACAATTTAGAAATATCTAATGAATTTAATAAGACTTTTGTTAATTTAGGAAAATACAATGGCCCCCTCGTTAAGTAATAAAACGTTTCCCGCAAAATTTTTACAAGACCATTACCGCCTTTGCCTTATAAAAATAATTTATTCGAAAATAGTATTACAATATTTTCTGAAATAACTTTACAAACTTTTATTTACAAGCACTAAAAGATATGTATGTATAGTATTTTATTAGTGGTGCAGTGGCTCTCTCAAGATGTTACATATTATATTTATTTTGTTATATTCCTGTTCTTCTATTATTAATTTCACATTATCTATTTTCTCTGATTTTCGGATTTCATCAAAATATTTACAGGTTTTAATTAAATGTATAGGTTCATCTTTCCCATCTTCACATAGAGGACATTTTAGACCATATCTAATAAACTTCATAGGTTTAATATTGCCAATTGCAAACTTATACATTAGATTAGTATTTGCTGGTGATATAATAAATGTATTAAAGATGTTCTTAAATAAGTTCTTTGTATTTTCAATCTTAACATTAAAATGGTTTTTTAAATAATTAAACCTTTCAGATTTGTTTTTAATTTCAGCAATTTTTATACAGATCTTAGATATGCTATTATTTTTTAATGTTATTATGTTATCTTGAAGTTTAATTACAAACTGAGCATAGAGGTTTCTTTTATCATATATTAACTCTTTTTGCATTAAGTACTTATGTTCATTCTTTACGATATCTCCATAGATATATATTTCATTTCTCCTACATATATTAAGTTTACTACTTTCAACAAAACCTGTATTTAGTTGCGGACATATTGGTGTGCTTAAGTAATATTGAGCTGTTATTATTTTTCCTAACGTAATTTTATGTCTCTGTATTGCAATTATTAGATTCTTATAATAATCACTTAGAAGTGAGAAATTTATTAATCGCTTATTTGCTGTAAATGTGAAGATTTCATTGCTGGGCGACGCACTTTTCAGCTCATTACAAGTAATTTCTCTAGTTAATGTCATATTATCATTGTCTATTGTTTTGCATAACAATTTAAATGCAAGCATCATAGAAGAAAAATCCAAATTTGGGAGCTCAATTCCTCCTTCTTCTACTGACTGCTGTAGGTAGGTTTGTTTTACACTATGTAGTATTTTATTTACAATGTATTTGTCTATTTCTTTCATACTAAATATTAGGTGTTTCGTCATAAATGTTATCTTTGGAAAAATTATTATTTTTAAGATTTTACTCTTTGTTAGTAACGTTATTCTATTAGTATTTATCAGATATAGGTTTTTATCAACAATATTTTTTATGTATTTTAAAAAGTCATTCTTTGTATAAGTTAACGGCACTCCTAATATTATTAAATCCTCTATTACTGTAAATGGTGTTATAGAATTGTTATTAATGTTATATACTGTACATTTTTCCATGTTGAACTTAAGTCCTGTTTCTGTTGTAAATTTGCTTAGTATATCTAAGAGCGGGTAGTGATTAGACTCTTTAGTGAAGATTACTATATCATCAGCATATGCTAGGACTTTGATATTTACTTTGTTTACATCTATACCTCTTGTATTTTTAGATAATAATCTTATCAACAATTCTATTCCAAGTATAAATAGGGTAGCAGATAATGGACAGCCTTGCTTAACGCCCTTATTTATTTTTATTCTATTTGATAATATGTTATTGACTTCAATTTGTGTATAAAGATTTTTATAAATGTTCTTAATATTATCAGTGATAATTTTTGGTGTTTTAATTGTTTCAAGGATCTTAAATATTAGTGAGTGACTTATTGTATCAAATGCCTTTTCAATATCCAATTGGATTATGGATACTTTGCCCTTATTCTTAGTGATATTATTTATAATATCCCGAACTATTGCAATGTTATTGTCAGGGCTTCTACCTTTCATGTATGCAGCTTGACATTTAGAGATTATGTGGTCTATTGATTTTTGTAAACGATTGTTAATGATACATGACAGAATTTTAATATCAAAATTTGTTAGTGTAATAGGCCTATATCCCTTAATACTATTAGCATCTCTTCCTTTCTTGTGGATGAGTACTGTTTTTGAAGAGCTTAATCACTTAGGCACAATCTGCTTTTTGTTGTAAATTTCATTTAGTGGGGTGAGTAATTCTTTTCTTAGTGTTTTATATAGCATACTGGGTACCCCGTCTGGGCCCGGGCATCATTTTAGTTTTTGAATGGTTGTCTTTATTTCAAAATTTGCTATTTCTTCTTCATCTGGATTGGCTGTCTCATCTTTTAATAATTCTAGTATATCATGTGGTTTAATTTGTGCATCATTTTCAAGGATGTTCCTAAAGTGGTCTTCTGCAATACTTAGCATTTCTTTGCTATCAATTTTTCCATTTAATGATTATATTGACCTGTCTGTATTCCGATTTTCGATTATTTTGTTAATTGTTGCAATGTCTCCAATGTGCAGGTTACCTAATGTTTTGTTAATATAATCAATTTTTCCTTGCACTTCATCCTCAGAGATCATTGTTCTCAGCATACTTACTTTAGTATTTCTCACTTTATTTTCATCCCTCTGGAGTTGAGTGAGAAGTCTTGTTATACTCTGCTTGTATAAATACCAGTTACTCCAGTTACTCTCATTATGTCTAAAGAATTCAGTCGTGTATTCTTTGAGAGGGGCATTATATTTTCTGATTGTATTCTCAGCTATGTAGGTGTATTTTTTCTTTTCACCTTCTGTTATGACTAGTGGACGATGGTCTGATAACCTTAGGTTAATAATTTTGAATGACCGTATATTTATGTTTGTAAATATGTGATCTATTCTTGAGGATCTTAGTGTACCTGTAATAAAGTGAGTAGGCTCATTGTTTGTAATATCTTTTAGATTGTAGTTATTGATGATATTATTCAGTATTCTTGCATTTGTTTTTCTAGTACCACTTTGATTTGACTTATTATTATGCTCTAAGATGCAATTTGAGTCCCTTGCTGCTATAAATTTACAATTAGTAGTTTATAATTTGATATATTTCACCTTTGTGTCTTATTTTACATTCTATTATGTAGTCCGTTATCTTATAGTTTAAGAGCTCAAAATCAAATGATGATCTGAAAACCTCCCTTGTTGATGTACTGTGCTGGTGCTAATGTATAGAAGTTTGCATAAGTTATTAAAGTATTGTGTATTATAATATTATTTATTACTTTTGACTCTTGTATAAGTAAAATATCAGTATTGTTATTATTAAAAGTTTCTAATAATATTTTTTCAAGTTTTTTAGTATTGTTTACTCCATTGGCAATATAGGAAGTAATCCTTATCATTTTTATTTCTTACTACCTTGCTAGGTGGTGTATCTACTTTCTGCTGCTGATGCCTTTTAACTAATGATTGCAGTCGTGGTTGTCTATTTTAAATTGTTGCCAGTCTAGGAGTAAGGTCAGGATCTAAATTATTCATTGGAGTCTGCATTAGTGCTTGTGATTGTTGCTTATTTATGGCAATTTCCCCGATTAAGAAGTCACTGGTTCTTTATTAAATTAGGTTCCAGGATAGCTCAAAATAGTTCTAGACAAAATTGTGATTCAGTGTAACATAATCGTAATCAGAGAAAGTATTTAGTAAATTTGGAGTTGTTCTGGCAGACCTTACAACAATGCTTTCCCAAACAAACTTCTGTAAACTTGTGTTTTGTGCATGAAACACTGAAAAAATTTAATAATATTTCGCTTGCAGTTATGTTGATTGCTGTCGTGGTTGTCTATTTTGAATTGTTGCCAGTCTAGGAGTAAGGTCAGGTTCTAAATTGTTCATTGGAGTCTGCATTAGTGTTTGTGATTGTTGCTCATTTATGGTAATTTCCCCGCTTTCTTCTATCACATCTCAACAGTTTGGCAGTGATTACAGGCAAAGAGTGCAGGACAGTTAATATGTATTGTAAATTCTTTTGTCAGTTAAATTTAATTATCTATTTCTGCCAAGAAGTTCTTAACTGTTTCTTGCTCTTTAGTGTTGTTAACCTTATATTTTACATATGCAGTTCCATCTGGAGCTCTTTTTATCGTGAATATTTGAAGGTCTATTGGTATTTTTGCCTTGCAGAGAGCTGTGGTGACAGGAGCAGTGTTAAAGAATTTAGGAAGATTATCAAGCTTAAAGTTAATGCATATTGCCGGATTGTATTATCCACCGTATGAAGTGCGAGATTGTATCTCTGATTGCATAGAAAATTTAATTTTAAGTAACCAGACATTATTTTTTATTATCGGTGGTGACTTTAAATATCTCAATGTTGATGAGCTCTTAAGTTCTATATGTATGACAAAAGTAAATCATAAAAATACAAGAAAATTAAGAAACCTAGATAACGTTATAACCTCTCATCCTAATTTATATAAAAATTGCTATGCATTTCAAGCGGGGTTTCTACAGATCATCTTGGATTAATAGCAGAACCTTCACTTATAACAGGTATAGAAAAAGTGACAATTCCATTTCAAATTATTAATGGAAAAAATATTGAAAAACTAAAGTGTTTAATGAATAATATAATTAAATATTTATTGAGAAAAAAGAAGAAATTAATGCGTAAAAAACAATTTCATAGAGCAAATGCAATGTTTGAAAGAATTAATAAAGAAATTAAAAGAAGTATTTCAAGGAAAAATCCAAAAAATGGTGGGCATCTGTAAATTAACTTATGGGACGCAGTACTAATACATCAAATAATTTGAATTACAAACAACCTAGAACTCCTAGTATAGATAGTGAAAAGATAAAAGATTCCAACCCTAACAATGCATCAAGTATATCATGCATTAAAAAGTGTCAAAAAAACTTCAACAAGTTACGACGGAATACCATATTGGTTTATTAAAAAATTTTCGTATATAATTACAGCAATAGTTCATTTCCCGAAAATTCGGAAAGCTGCTATAATAATACCAATTCCAAAATCACAATCGGCAAAACTACATAATTTAAGACCAATTAGAATCCCTTCAATATTGTCAAGAACTTTTGAAAAACTTGTATTTAATTTTCACATGAAAGATATCTACAATAATCATTTAAATATAAATCAGCATGGATTCCCAACAAATGGAACAACAACAAATGCTGTTATTGAACTGCAAAATAGAATTCTGTCATACAAAAATGAAAATTATGATTATTTAAGATTAATCAGCCTTGATATCAAGAAAGCCATTTTATTTGAAAAATTAAACAATATAACACATTTAAATCCGTACATCATTAATTGGCTTGATAGTTTTATTGGGAATAAACAACAAATGGTTAAGCATAATAACAGACTTTCGGATATGGAAAAGATCAACAAAGGTGTTCCTCAAGGCTCCGTTTGTGGCCCATTTCTGTTCAATATATGTACTGATTCTTTAAATTGTGACTCTTTAAATATTACAAATGGTTCTATTATTAAGTATGCTGATGATACACTGATTGTCTTCCAACTCTTGAAAATGTAGACTTAGCACATTTAATTAATGATAAGATCAAATCTTGGTATGAAGAAAACAAATTTGAAATTAATTATAGAAATTCGCTGGAAATTATTATACTATTGAAGAGAAAATTTGTTGATAATATATCTAAAATTGATTGCTATTCCTCAGTAACAACAATGAAATATCTTGGATTTACCATAAATAACAAGCTTTCATTTAAAAAACATATTGCTCAAGTTTATAAAAGATCAATGAGAAATTTCTATATAATATTAAAAGTAAAAAGATTTTTAAATCAAGATGAAACTGAAATTTTATTTAATTCCCTAGTTAATTCTATTATAATTTACGGCATACAAGTATATGCAGGTGAATCAGAAACATCTTTAAGCTTAACAACATATACAAGAAAGTGTTTAAATATAAACTGATTACTAAAAATAAATATTTTTAACATCATTAAAGCAAAAGACAAAGCATTACATCAACACATTTAATACTCTCAAAAACCTCCACTAAAACAATTCATTAGCAAAAGAACTGAATACGCTACATTAAAATTTAGAAAAAACAATCCACCGAAATTATTCTCATCGAAGCCCATATTCCCAGATCGATATTTCTCATGTTATTATTTTTATTTTTTAGTTTTGTAGTTTGTAGTGTAGTATACTGTATTCTAAGCTTAATTAAAGTTTATTATTATTATTATTATTGTTAAAGTTAAACGCCTTAGGGAATACTAATGACTTGTTCCTCCCATATGACGTTTGTCTCTCAAATGGATATAACATTTTATCTATGAATGGTATCCCGTTCTCTTTTAAGCTTTCAACTATTAGAAGAACAAGAAAAATCTATATTCAAAAACTGTTTTAACAATAAATACAAATGATAACAAATTCTGAAAGCGTCAAGAAAGTAATACAAATCTAAACAAAAAAGAAAACAACGAATATTTACAAATAAAAAGTGGTTAACTTGCTAATTTCTATTAATAGAGTAATCAGAATTATAAAATTTATAACCTCGCCATTTCAGTTTTTTTCTATTATAAGTGCAAAAATATTTTTTAATATCCATTTTAAAGTTTTTTAATCTACTTATTTGTTTAATATATTTTGGTAATTCATTCCGCATATTTATAGCTGTTTAGAAATGAATTTTTCATTTTTCACTTCTTATACCTAATAGGTTCAATTATGTGAGTTCTTTTTTGTTTATTGACTAATTTTGCAGCAAGAAAGTCATTTTTGTATTTTGCATTTGGAAGAAGGTTGTTAGGACATTTATATGGATGTAACATTGCGGATGTAGAAATAATTTTGAAATTTTTCTATATTCATTATTCTTATTAAAGCTATGATTACTTACTGCTACTTTGATAGCCCAATTTAGTTGCACTTGGAATTTCCTGAGAAATTTTTGGTTTATATCTGTGTACAGTATATTGGCATAGATAAAGTGACTTAATATTAGAGCAAATATTAATTGGATTTTTGCTTTAGTTCGAAGTTTTTGAGAAATTAAGTTAATTGCTTTAATCGATATGGCAATTTTTCTAATAACATGATTTAGTTGCTCTTCAAAATTTAGATTTATGTCAAAAATTATTCCGAGGTACTTAAAAGACTCAACCTGTTTTATTTGAATGCCGTTGAAATTAAGTTTGTATCTTGAAGTATCAGTAGATTTAGTTTTTTATTTAACAATACAGAATTGAGTTTTTCGTGGATCTTAGTTTTATAGAAGCAAAATATTTAGCAAGAGAAGAGAAGCACAGTTTGTTTCGAGAGTTTGAACCGCTTTTTCGGAAAATTTATTAGAATGAAATAATATTGTGTCATCTGCATATTGTATAACGTCACATGTTACTTGCTCGGACAAATCATTTATGTAAACATTAAATAAGAGACCCAAAATTGTACCCTGAGGAACCCCATTTTTAGTGCATATCCAATCTGAAAAAGATTCATTAATTTTAACTCTTTGCATGGGATTGTATAAGTAACTGGAGATATGACCTATGCTGTCATTAGAAAAACCTAGAAATTTGTGTGGTATCAGTTAGTGGTATTACAAAATGAATAGTATATGGCATCAAAGTATTAAAATCAAAGTTCCTTACGTTCAATGTAGAAAGTTTTTCGGGCATTTCTTCAGTAGCTTTAGCATATGATGTCAAAGCTTCAAATGTATTTTCTTCTCTTTGAGTGTTAGTTTGTGTTGCTGCTGATGCATGTTAGATTGTTGTTTAGCGATATGTTATGTTCTGTTGTTGCTTCATGAACGACGCATTTCATCAGGAGGACGGTCTTAATAATGTGCCAATTTCTTTGTAGGAGGCTTGTCGCGTACCTCTATGTTGGAGTCTCCTCCCTTTCCTAGAACGGGCATTGCTTTCTCTTGCATGATACCGATACCGCTTCTCAACTAGTTATAAAAATTATTAAGTCTATCCATAAGCTTAAAACCAACAAATCAAGCGATCCCTCAAGCATTCCCTCATGGGCACATAAACTTACAACAGACAGCATGCAAATCCATTAAATTTTATCTTTAATGAATTCATAAAATTTAATTACTTCCCGGATAATTTAAAACTTGCTCGCATTACTCCTATTTTTAAGAAAAGCGATCCATCAATTGCAACTAATTATCGGCCAATCTCAATTAGCCAATAAGCTTAATTTCGAAAGATTATTACATAATCAAAGAGCTGAACATTTAAATAAGTATAATTTATTATCAAACACGCAATTTGGATTTCGCAAAAATGTATCAGCTGATGCACTATTAAATGCTACTGAAACTTGGAATGCATCACTTGATTCTAATAAATTTGTAGCTATTGCTTGTTTAGACCTTTCAGAAGCCTTTGATTCAATTAATCATAACATTCTAATTGAAAAACTATCCTACTTAGGATTTTCTAGTGTTACCTCAATCAAAGATTCCAAAGAGTTAAATATTTTTCAGAATGGTTACCGGTTTACAATGGGGTGCCTCAAGGTACGATTCTAGGTCCTCTTCTTTTTAGTATGTATGTAAATGACGTGCATTCTATATTTAATTGCAATTTAATCCAATATGCCGATGACACTGCATTTTCAGTGATAATTCATCAATGCACCTAGCAGCGGAATCTATAGAATTGAATTGTAACAAATTGTCAAAATACTTTTGTATGCACAAGTTGAATATTAATGATGCTAAAATAGAATTTTGTATTTTGCAGTCGAATAAAAGCAATTACGATTTTTCTGCAGTGACTTTAAATGTAAATAATATTAATGTTCCTATAGTGGACACTTTCAAGTACCTAGCAGTAACAGAATTCAAGATCAAAGGTTTTTACATGTATTAAGTATAAGAAAAACGTTTTAAAGAAATCCTTCATTAATGTCGTCATTCAAACTTGGAATTCGCTACCTAAAGAAATTTAAAATATTGAAATCTTTAAAAAAGCATTTAAAAATCTTCCTTAAGCTATGATACACATTTTATAACAATGACTGCTATAACTCGTTATTAAAATAGTACTATAATAATTTATCCATAGCCTGCAAGATATCTTTTGTAATTTATGTGAATTGTATGTATGTGTTTTGTGAATTTAATGACGCTATTCAGATAAATTATCAGTTATTTAATTGTTAACATTTATCTGAATAAAGATTATCTTATCTATTTCANTAAATAAGTATAATTTATTATCAAACACGCAATTTGGATTTCGCAAAAATGTATCAGCTGATGCACTATTAAATGCTACTGAAACTTGGAATGCATCACTTGATTCTAATAAATTTGTAGCTATTGCTTGTTTAGACCTTTCAGAAGCCTTTGATTCAATTAATCATAACATTCTAATTGAAAAACTATCCTACTTAGGATTTTCTAGTGTTACCTCAATCAAAGATTCCAAAGAGTTAAATATTTTTCAGAATGGTTACCGGTTTACAATGGGGTGCCTCAAGGTACGATTCTAGGTCCTCTTCTTTTTAGTATGTATGTAAATGACGTGCATTCTATATTTAATTGCAATTTAATCCAATATGCCGATGACACTGCATTTTCAGTGATAATTCATCAATGCACCTAGCAGCGGAATCTATAGAATTGAATTGTAACAAATTGTCAAAATACTTTTGTATGCACAAGTTGAATATTAATGATGCTAAAATAGAATTTTGTATTTTGCAGTCGAATAAAAGCAATTACGATTTTTCTGCAGTGACTTTAAATGTAAATAATATTAATGTTCCTATAGTGGACACTTTCAAGTACCTAGCAGTAACAGAATTCAAGATCAAAGGTTTTTACATGTATTAAGTATAAGAAAAACGTTTTAAAGAAATCCTTCATTAATGTCGTCATTCAAACTTGGAATTCGCTACCTAAAGAAATTTAAAATATTGAAATCTTTAAAAAAGCATTTAAAAATCTTCCTTAAGCTATGATACACATTTTATAACAATGACTGCTATAACTCGTTATTAAAATAGTACTATAATAATTTATCCATAGCCTGCAAGATATCTTTTGTAATTTATGTGAATTGTATGTATGTGTTTTGTGAATTTAATGACGCTATTCAGATAAATTATCAGTTATTTAATTGTTAACATTTATCTGAATAAAGATTATCTTATCTATTTCAATAATACATGTTATACCTGTTAATAAGTTCAAATATCTAGGAGTAACAATAGATTCAAAGCTTAATTCCTTTTCGCAAATAAATATTAAAAAATGGCTGTAGGTATTAGAAAAAAATATATTAGAAAGATATCCCATTTTTCCCCCAATTGCAGTAATTCAAATGTTAAATGCATTCGTTGAGTAATTTAAATGCTAATATCTTATATATGAATGTGCACAGCCTAATGATAAAAAAGCTTCGAGTTAAACTAAAATGAGCATTAAATGCTTGTAATAAAAACTCTTCTAAAACAAAATATATTCTTTTCCCACAAGAGTTAATTATTTACAATATTATTTATTTCTTCAAATTCATAAACAAAATTCCACCCTACGACAAGATATCATTCTCGTTTTCGACAGACTGCCTGAATCAACATAAAAGATCAAAAAAATATTCACGTGTTAAATTTAATAAAAATTTCATGAGAATCCTTTATTAATACTGCAATTTATAACTGGAATAAATTGCCAAAAGTGAAAATAATAGACAACCTAAAAAAAATTCAAGAAAGGATTAAAATAATTCTCAAACAAAAGTTTATATCAGGTAGATCATGGATAGGATTTAAATTTTATAATAACTACAATAAATCCAATTAGTAAACTATCCATAGCTAGTGTTTTTTCCATTTTTGTTATTATTCATTTTTTATTGTACTTAGTAGTTAAGACGCTATACATTTAAAATATCAGTTAAATATCGTAAAAAATTCAAATGAATACAGATTATATTATCTTATGGAAAATGAAACTTCAGAATAGATTTATAGATTATGAACAATATCAAAATACTTACTACGACTATTTTCTATATTAAAATTATAAAAAATCATGCAGCTGATTGAGTTGACATCAGCATTGCAAATAAATGCTCATATTTGAAAAGGACTTGAAAATTTAAAGTGGAGACGCTTCACAAACAAATGACTTAAGTTAAGTCCAAACAATAAGTACGGGGTAGGTGAAAAATATACAATTTTTAGCATCAATACGATTGTAAAACGTTTATAAATTGAAAGAGTGCATTATATATTTCCATTTGGAATAAACATGACAAAATAAATGTATTAGAAAACACATTTTAGAATATAAGAACTTCTTGATAGTTCTCAAGATTTTTTATTCATAATTTAAAGAAACAAAAAATATGAAATTTTGCGTGAAAAATCTACAAAATAAATTCTGAAAATTATACATGCGTTATGCTTATACATACAAAATTTTAAAATACTTTCTTCTACACCAAAACCTCTGCAACACGGCACGATATTTAATAATAGCACCATGATTTAAACAATCTGATATTTATCAACAGCTAAGGATGGTTCACATGAATACTTTATTGCATCTCTTGAAGAGTTGACTACGTTTTTAATCTAAAAATAAACTAATATATTTTAAACAAACAATATACAAACCGAAATTCCACAAAACAATGAAGTAGATTGGAAATTAACATTAATGGGGAAAAATCCTTCTGTAGACGTAGATGAGGTGGTAAATACTAAGGTCCCAGTAGGGTTGCTAGAATCTATCAAATCCAATTTCCAAGTGATTTGATTTCTTCTAGATTCGTAATGATGGGTTCCATCAATTTCTGAAATAACTGGAGCACCAGCATGAGCTCTAATAAGCCGTGATTTAAATGTCAGCCAAATATTTACAATTTGAATAAATAAGCAGTGGACTCTAACTACCTACTGAATTAATAAATAATAAATATTAGTCATGTTAGCACTAACATTAAATGAGTGTGCATTTCAAAAAAACTAACAGCTATTGATATTGTAGTATCCTTTGCAATTAATGTATAAATACTGAGTAGATGCAAACATTAAGAAATATGCGTAGACTAATGTTTGGCAGTAGCTGCAGACGCGCATATTTATTATTTGGTACGTGGGATGCGAATAAGCTTTCCATTCATCATGTAAATTTTAAAAAATATTGGTAAATTTAACAAATAATGTTCGAAATTTTATAGACAAATTTTAAATTGTTTAATAGCAACAAACTTCGCGTACGGGTAAGAACGTTTTTTTGACCGAGAGTGGACATTAAAAAAAGTTCAATCTGCACATCACTAATAATACGAACAAATAGATGACATAGCAATGGGGTCACCACTAGGCACTGGTAGGCATGTTCTGCAATTGATATTTTAGAAACAAAATTGAATCACTATCAATATAGGCAAAGTTATATTATCGTTATGCAGGTAACATTTTTACAATCTTTGAAGATCCAAATGATACAGGCATATTCAACAGGTTCCTTAATATTTGCCTAGAGAAATTTACAGTAGAAAAAATCCAATATTTCAATGAATTTCCTCGACATAACGATAAATGCTTTCAAAGTGCACTATGAAGCAAAGATTTAGCGGAATTCCACTAACACTGATCTACATGTATATGTTCCATTCCAATCACACTGTGACATCAAATATAAAACAGTGCTTACTAGATGAAATTAAAATATTTTTTTTAATTATAAAAGCTTAATCGATTCAATTTCAAAACTTTATACTACTTTAGAACGAAGAGGTTATACAAATAAATTAAGAAATTCGTTAACAAAGCATCAACTGCAAATATTATAGTACGTAACCAAGTAATAACAGATTATCGGACGCAATATATTAGAAAGAAAAGAATTTGCAAAATCAAAGATTAAAAACATAAATAAAAAAACAATTGAATCTTTTAACAACCAATGTCCTATCAACAAAATACAAATATCAATGTGAAGAACATAATGATTCTTACATCGGAGAAGCCAAGAGAAATTTGGAAACCAAAATCAATTAACACCTTAGAGGGGATTTAAGAAGTGAAATATATTTACATGGAAGCCAAACCATCAAAGAATTTCGGGAACATTACTTAGAACCAAGAACACCAAATTTACTGAAGCCCTGTGAATAAAGTACGCCAATAGCTAATGAACAATCACCAAAGCTATACCAATTTATTGAATATATTTTATGTGTATGCATATTTTAACAACATTTAAGGTGGCATATACCCTTCAAAATGCAGAGTCACTTTAATTTGCATGGGATTGTTTCCTAAATTATATTCTAAATACTTATAGTCAATATAGCGGAAATGGCATAAAAAATATATTTTCACAAATTTTTCGTACAACTCGTTAACATATCATGTGATCATGCCGAAAATAGAAATACATAAATAATCAGTATTTTCCTTATTAATTTATCATATTAATTGAATCGCTTTGAACTTTGGGAGGAACGTATAATAGCTTGTTCTACAGAAATGTTGAAATGATGTTTCATTGAGTAATTATGTTAATTAATATCCGCTGTACCAAAGTTTCGGCCTATTAAAAGCTCATTAAGAGTCATATTTCAAAAATATGTGCTTGATTACAGAGCACACCAATCAACCAAGTGTAAACACTAAAGTTGATTACATATATCAGCATAAAATACCTCTAATCAATGTTTAATTGCATAATATGTTTTAATTAAATAATGGACATTTAGAGGGAGTTTTTTGTAAATTGACAATTCTCAAGTTGAGCGAAATATATCTCTTTTAGTCTAATGTGTTTATTAATGCGCTATAAGTTGTACTAAATGTAAAGTAGTATGTATAATGAAAATCTCGGATCACCAAACGACGTCAGTAGTGAATTATAAATATTTGAGAGGTGTTATAACACCCTCTAAGGGTGAAGTAATGATAAATATTGCCTTATATTTATGAAGGATGCAATTTAATATATTGGTGTTTATTCGCTTCTATGCTTATTTTCCTTTATAGATGTCTACCTTTTTTTGGTATTATAAATCACAAACCATTTGGCCTATTGAAAACGAGGGCTGCAATAATACATTATTGCAATTGGCGGCATATAGCACCCTAGTTAACAAAAATTATTCGAGCATATTTTACATAAGCTTTAAGCAAAATTACCAATTAAGCTGATTAGAAAAATATGCTCCCATACAAAAAAATTGTGTTGATTATAAATTAGCATAAGCACTTGCATAAATAGTCGCCAATTTGCAATTTTGTAATTGCGTACCTAATCTGATGTTATTTTAGAATGTCACGAAATATATTTGATATTGAGTTTGGTTCCGATTCTGAAGAATAGAATATTTGATGTACGAGAAATTTCATAATGTATTCACGATATATTTGTTTAATTTTAACTATGCTTGATATTGTTGATATATCAACTGAAATAGTCGAATGTCGCCTTAACCGGTCAGCGAAAACAGTCAGAATTTCGAAGATGCCTTAAATCTGGAACTGTTGAAAATTGTAAATATTTTTAAAAGCACAAAACAAGCTGTGATATAAATAGATGGGAAAACCTCTGGATAAAACTGCGCGGGAAATTAAAGTAAAAAATACACTTTCCGAGACATATGTAAGCCGTAGTCCAAGGCTTTTGAAATCGAGGGCCCCTATGTTGGCTGCAATTATAAATTAAGGCCCGCGGCTAATTCTAATGCACAAAACAACCTCGTCATAGGCGTTTTCTAGTAATGCCTTACTACTATATGCTGTTAAATGTTGCCAAGCATAGAAAACTGTCTACAGCGTATCTATTTACTTATAAATAGCGCCTTTTCTAAGGAGACAGGGCGCCCGAATTTGATACATGGTAAATTTAATCCATTTTTTTCTTGCATATGATTAGTGTGGATATTTTATTGAAATTAGCATTCTCATTTCGGTTGCTTAATATTTTTTAATGGATTAGCAATAATTTTTAAAAAAACTACCAAAACCATTTATATAAGGCTGTGTTTTTCCATCATTTTTTTGTATTTTTATATTAAATTTTGAGATTGTTATGAGGATCATTTGTCGTACTAGGATATCTCTGATAATAGTTCGGATGAAATGAGTACATTTTAAACCAGGGCCTACTATATGATGGCCAGGAAATTTTCAGTAAAACCTGTAATTGAAAGTCCAATGTAATACATGCATCTGCTAACCTATAGAAGGAACTGTTTATTATTGGGTTTTTAGCAGACCTCTTAATTAATATTTGACGTAGAATCGAATAAAACAACCCCGGAAAAGTTATGTAATGTAATTCTTACGTATGGACCACTATTTTTTCGAAATTTCGCAAAATTTATATTTCAGCAACGGAACCCCAATTTTTTAGAAAGTGCAAAAAACAAGAATGGATTCATATATTTCTATCGATTATGCATTGGATGGTGTAAAAATTTCAGAAATCGAATCAAAACTGACGGAGCTATGGCCTTCCAAACACGGACTACTTGACCAAAAAATGCAAATTTTTGAATTTTTTTGAAACTGGCTCATTCAAAATTGAAGATACGATTACGCACATTACTTTCAAAAGATGTAACACAAAAACGATCTTATAGTAGACCTTAATCGGACAAATGTGGCTCGAAAATTCCGAAAGAAAACCACATTCGGGATCATGTCAGGCCCCTTATAAAAAATGTGAAAGCGCCATCCATTTGATAAAAATTGGTCTATATTTGATAAAATTATGATGGTTATATTATCCTTTTATAAAACAAAGCATTTCCCCACATAAAAATTACAAAAAAACAGAGCGCCACATATAAATGGCGGATTTTAGACAGAGCGCCCGATATAACTGTATATATATATATATATATATATATATATATATAGTAAAGTAAAAATTTTAAAAATGTAATGAAAATTTAAACGACTTGGATTATTGCTATAATACTTACGGAATGGGAATTATGATATCTACATCTCGTAAAGTCATGTCACTTGAGTTCAATTCGTATTCGATGTTAACCTCACAGTGTTTACCAGTATCTGTTGGCCAACAATTAACTAAATATAATTATAAAAATTACTTAAGAAGTGAAAATCATCAATCATGCCAAGTAGGAACTATAAAATATACAATTATAAGCCGAGGTTACTTTAATGTTTAACACGCCAGAAATGTTTTATTGCCCATTGATAAATGTGCCAAAGAATGAACTCAAAATAAAAAATAAAAATGTATGCATAAAATATGAACATACTTGATAATGGGATCATCGCCTCATTGCCAGCTTTAATATGCCACATGACAACAGCAACACCTTTATTAACAAGGAATGCTTTATTTGGATCTTTCAGCCCAATAATTGAAGACTTATGGAACAAATTCTTATCAATATTAGGATGAGTCTAAATTTCAGTGAAATAACTCAAAATCAGTATACGTTTACCTGAATTTGTAAGTTTTGGCTATTGTCGATGTCTATTTCAACACTGACTTTACTGTGCTCTTCATCAGCAACTTTGATCATCAAAATTCCCTGAACATCAATGTTGTCTAATCCTCCATGACGATCGCATGTAAGATTAAGTTTCTCTTCAAGTGAGATATGAACTCTATAACAATAAATTAACATAAGCATTCAAATGAAATATACTTTTCTGTGTGAATATCAACGCTTGGAACTGATTCAGAATGTGACTTTGCAGATGAAGATAAAATTTCTTGACCCTCCGATTTAAGTTGATTTAAGAAACTATCTACTTCTTTGCCTTTAGATTTCAACTTCATTGCTTTATTTGAAGCAGGTCTAAAGCATATAGGTAGTTAAAACATGCAATATATTCAAACAGCACGCCAAAAAAATAAAACACTTTTTCAAAATGAATTCAAGAAATACGGTTAATAAATCATTATATTTTAATGATACCGATTCATTAAACGTAAATGATTATTTCAGCAAACCATAAGCCCACTGTATATAAATGACATCTCAAGTGAGATAACATAAAATGTATGGCTATTGTTAACGTAAATTTGGGATAAAAAAGCCATACTTAATACTTACTTGGGAGCAGTAGATAAAGTATACTCATTGCGCTCAGGTAAATCTGGTGTAGGTTCGATTGGTACAGAATACATTTTCGATGAATTACCATATCCGCCTAATCTTCCACCAGACTTTTCCATTTCTCGTTTGGATTGATTGAGTTCTTTCGCACGGCGCTTCATTTCCAATTTTGCTTCGCGCTCTTGATTCTAATGCAGAAAATCGTGCATTTAAACAAAACTAATAAAATAGTCTATACCTGTCTGACAGCATTATATACGCGTTCATCAACTGAATCCATTTCAATCAATGTACGAATTTGATGAAGATTAACATTCTCACGATAACCCAATGCTACAATTTCATCAAACGCAAATATCAATTGAAATGCTGAGTCTACAATCCCAGTCTCATCCAATGCATTGCTGTATTCTGGAATCTATACATGTAATATTGTTTAATATATATATATATATATATATATATAACAACGCATAGGCCAGATTTTCAGAAGCTGGACTATTTTCCAATTAGTCTGTTCTTACTTGAAATTTTGACAAGTGTATGTTCGTGTTGCATAAACCACGCTAGAATAGCGTAATTAGCATATTTGAGCTTTTGCGTAAGGCGTAGATGTCCTTCAATCCGAACAAATATGACTGTGTTCACTGTATGCTTTTCTGTATTTTGCGCACATATTATTTACCATGTTAAAACCAGTAAAAAAAACTTTTAAAATATAGTATTCATACAAGCAATTAGCATATGATTTATAACGCGTTGTATGATGCAGAATTTTATAGGACATACTCGGAATTTTCAAATTTGCTCAATGAGTTGCACAGAATTCTTAACTGGATGATGGTAATGCTTGTTCAGAAAATGCAGGATCAAACTCGGCTTGGGAACCTTGAACTTAAGGAGATCAATTAAACTAATGTAAAATTCATAAACATAAGTTCTATAGCCTTCATTGCATCTTGATTAACCCTCCTACTGTGCGGATACAGACACAGCGTATGGTGAGTTATGATTTCGCTTCCAATTCTGGCTACACACATATTGAGGCAGCCAAATTCTTTGACTTTTATTGTTTTATATTCTAGATGACAACCACATAAAAATCTGCCGGGTTGTTATTGATTTTACGTGACACGAAAACCCTTCTTGAACAGCACTCACGTGATTGGCTGACAGGCGTAGGGAATGCATTTGAGCGCGCAAGTGCAAGAAGAAAGCCGTCCGAGTCGACAAGCTACACTAACATTTTTTCAACTTGTTGAGGAAAGCAATACTCCTGTTGATGAGAGCGATGACGAAGAAGAGGATATCGACAAAGATGAAATTGATGAGCGAGAAAGTGAGGAAGATGAGAGAACAGAAGAAAATCCTGTCGATTCCGAAAGCAGTGATGAAGAACCAACTGGAAGAAGAAACGCCGCCAACATTCTTCGTGAGAACGGACCTAAGCTTAGGAAAACTGAACAGTGCACGATAGAAAGCACTTTTGCTCTATTTGTCACTGGTAACATGCTGGAAAAAATTGTGAAATGGACAAACAAATCAGCAGAAATGCACGTAGAACAAGAGACAAGACAAGGAAACAAGAGCGTGCTCATGGAAAGATGGAGAGATACAGATCTGATTGAACTCAAAGCCTTCATTGGCTGCTTCCTTTTCATCGGTATTTCTAAGTCGAGACACGAAAGTTTAGAGCAGCTTTGGAGCAGTGAGAAATGTAGACCGCTTCTTCAAGCCACTTTTTCTTTGCAATGCTTTAAATGCTCATTTTGATAACTCGCTTTGATAACAAAGACAAAGAGAACGTGACAAACTTGCTGCTTTTCTTGATATTTGGGAACTCTTCTTGTCAAAATGCAGGGAAAGCTTCATACCAGGCCCCAATGTCGCAGCTGATGAACAATTAGTCGGATTTCGCGGGCGTTGCAAATTTCGTGTGTACATGCCTATGAAGCCAGACAAATATGGTTTAAAAATATGGATTCTATCTGATTCTTCAACGGCTTACGTGCAAAATGCCTAGATCTATTTGGGTAAGACTGGAAACTTGCCTGAAGTTGGATTGGCCCAGCGTGTTGTGCATGACCTTTCTCGGCCTTTGGAAGGTTCCGGACGAAATATTACTTGTGATAATTTTTGACAAGCAATCCCCTCGCTCAAAGCATTTAGCAAAAGAAACTAACAATTCTTGGAGCAATTCGAAGCAACAAATGGCAGTTACCACCCGAATTTTGC
This sequence comes from Hofstenia miamia, assembly GCA_900660155.1. Classification (NCBI taxonomy): domain Eukaryota; kingdom Metazoa; phylum Xenacoelomorpha; order Acoela; family Hofsteniidae; genus Hofstenia; species Hofstenia miamia. The sequence continues at coordinate 66,408 of CABFPE010000696.1, read as the reverse complement.
AAGGACAAACGCCGTGAACAACACAGTACTCTCTTTGGATTCAGCAATCGAATGTCTGTTTGTTCCTATGTGCCTAAAAAAGGAACAGCCGTAAATATTCTCTCAACGATGCCACCTGACAATCAAATATTTGAAAGAGAAGACCGAAAACCCAACGTTATCCTTGCATACAACAAAAGCAAAGGTGCTGTTGACAGGGTCGATTAGGTCGTGCACAATTAGAGTTGCTCGCGCCAAACCAGACTTCCTTCTCGAACTGAGTAAGAGTATTATGTTCAATGACGCGCACAAAATCCAAGACTTCCTCTACAATTCCGACACGTTATGGAGCAGGCGGGGTCCAACATGTCGAAAAAGCCCGTGAAAGAATTCCACCCCTATCAACAACGGCTACGAGAAGGGGGCTGCTGCATTTGTGAGTCATAGAAACAAACTTGAACAGCTTGTTTATCCTGCAAAAGATTTGTGTGTAAGGAACATTCGCAAGCATTCGTCAAGTGTTTAGAGTGCTAAGCTATGTGATGCTTATTGCTGTAACTTTTGTAACACTCGTGTAATGTTATACACGTGTATACAGTCTGTAAAGAATTCTTTGTTATGTTTTAATAATTCATTACAATTGCCTGTTAGCAATTTCCCTTCACATATATTCAATATAATAAAAAGAAACAGCTTTTTATGCACCAGATGCAGCGTCTGTATCCGCATAGAAAGTGTTACAAATTTGACTGCACAGCAGGAGGGTTAATTCACGTACATAAATGCGTAATAGTCAAACAAGATTGACTGAATTAATTTTGCAATAATTTGACCCAAATATTTCGCACTGTCAGAATTTATAAGGGAACTCCATATTGGAGTGGCGTCCACAGCACAGTAAAAATGTAAACTGGTGTAAATATTAATATGGGCACAAGAGAATCAATAAAGTATATCATTCACAAATATGATAAATATAAACAATAAATCAGTTGATAATTTACAAAAATATATTCAAATAAAGTATTCAGAAACTTACCACTTTTGCAAATAGCCGCAATGTTTCAAGATCTTCTAAAATATTGCTAGCCTTTGTTGTAATAAGAACAACGAATAGTTTTTCTAGAGATTGATACACATACCGTACACTTTCGGTTTCAATAAATGTGTGTTGTTTGCCGCCAGTTATTAATTTTGGAAATGCGGAAAGCATTCCTTCTATGCGGGCACGTGACATTTCAACAAATTGCCGGGAGACAAGGGCTACATAGAAAATAGTAAAAATATATTATCATGAAAACTTACTCTTCCCCGACCGCGTACATACTGCAGCCGCAAGCAACACCTAAAAGTATGCTCAGTAAACAACTATTAAGTGTTAGTATGCTCTTAGCAAGTACCTGAAACAAAATCGAGCCAATTTCCATTTAAACTCAAAATATAAGATCAATTTATTGAACAATAATTATTCAAAACATGATTCTTAATGTTCAAACAAAAGATATCTTAAATATATCTTCCATTGAATACAACAAAAATAATAACTTTTAGTACATGTAACAATAACGTAAGAATAATACCAATAAATAGTTGTTATGCAAATTATGCTTTAGATAATTAAATTTTGGAAATATTTTGGGATTTTAGAGAAAAACTATTAGTCTTTGTTGTACCTTGGCTATTTTTGCCGACCCACGACTGGTTGCAATGACTTTCGTTTGTAATTTTATTTGAACAGAAAATTAAATACAGAAACTGACAAATATAATACAAGTTAAAAACAGATTCAAATGCAGTTCTGAAAAATAAATAACATTCAAATGCTTCCACATTTTATATTAATGCCAGAAATATTTTTTAAAAAACAGTATAGAAATTGTCATTAATGAAAATATTGTCCAGCAATTTATTAACTTAATCCAATAATGGTAATATGCTAAAAGGTTCACTAAAACCTGATGCAATTGAATTGTGCCAAAATGATAATGTCACTCAAAATCTATATCAAAGTAAGTCAATGTACTATAATCTATATTGCAAAATGGCCTGACTTAAACTTCGAACTAAATAAGATAATTATTTAAATGTTTCTTCAAAAGTCATTGAGAAAACTTAACATAATTAATATTTTTCTATTTTTTCTTCACTTTCTGATATTAAACGAAATTCTTTATCCCAATTTTTGAGATCATAATTCAAAAGCAAATTTTATAGCGTCATTGCTGACTATCCACAATGAATAAATTGGAGCCTAAATCTAATAGTTTAAAGCTTAAGTTCAATTCTGTAGTCACAAACAACTAGTTGAAATAATAAACGTTAAATAATACAACAGCATTAGTTCCAAATTTTGATTGATTTGACAATTATGTTACTAAAGTGCGGTAAAGAAAATCTGGCGATTTTTTAGATGAATTGTTACTGTGAAACATTGCCTTTATCACATCAAAATTATCACAATTCGCATCGTGCAGTAAAGTTAAATATGGTTACTAAAATTTAAGACATATCAGTTTAGTATTTCGTCATTTTGCAATCAATTAAATATTTATATAAACATATTATATATAAAAATGGGAAACAGGGTATAATTTAATAGCAACTACCAAAATTTGGCTTGAGGAAGCACTTTTAAAAAATATATAAAAATGAAATAAAAAACTAAAAATCTTTAGTTTATCGGCAATTTCAACAAATCTAGATACTTTTCAAGCTCCTTTTACATTTTCATACAGAAATATGCATTTTTCTTGGTGAAAATGATGTCCGGTTACGGTAATGAACGTACCAAAATGACTATTTCAGTTGAAATATGTACACATTTCGGCCGTTATTTATTGGTACTAGGAAATATATAATATTATAAAAACGATTTTCAATGTAAACATTTGAAAGAAATCTAGTGCTCGCCGTCTATTTAGTGCCTAATGTACTATGTAATTACCAAAAAAGCTTCATGAGTGCGAATAGATCAGTAAAACGCACAGTACGATTACGAGTAGAGCCCTGCCAGTCAAGATGTTTTTTATTCCAGTCGAATTTCGAACCCCGAGTATTGTATACGTACATAGGCCTATCAATGTCATAAATGTAAAGTCACTATTAAATAATGAACTGCATTACCAGTCGGAAAAGTGAATTTAGCATTTACTATTGTAATTGGTTAAAAATTTGTAATTAAAAATTATACCATAGCATAGAATAGTATATTAATCAATCAATGCTGAAGTTAATAAATTCAAGAAAGCAAGGCGTGAATGACTAATAAGTGGAATGTTTTATGTTTAAAAATAAAAACTATCTCATTTTACAGCCAGCTACCAAGATAATTTCAATCAATTCGAACACTTTGATGCTAGTTATGATCATACACAATGGGCCATAAAAATTTTTGCTGTAGAAAAGTATTTCAATGAGAAAATTATATTTATTTATTCAATTCAGCAAACACGCAAAGTACTATTCATTATCAAATTAACACAACTCTACTCGCGAAGTTTTGGTTTTGCAAAAAAATACAAACATCAAATAATTCTTTCTACAAAAGCGAGATTCGGCATAAGAATTTTTAAACACTTAATACAATTCGGGCGGTTTTTAACAAGGGAAATTACAATATTATATTCTTCCACGAATACAGATAAATCATCACCGGCTAATATACTATCGCGCGGTAACTTCGAATCATTCCAAATATATCCATCCTTTCAATAGTAATTATATATAAAGTTCAACGACTGCTTTGCAATCTACCTTTATCGCTAAACAAAAACGAACGCGAAGGCCATGCAATGGTATACCATTGCGAAATATCGAATCATTCACAATTAAAGTGTACTAATTTTATTCGCACGTGTAAAATGATTCAATGTACCACAGGACATTATCGTAAAAAGGAAAAGGCATCCCCTGTTTAAAAATTCCCTAATCATAAAGACACTTTGGTAAGTTGGTTCAAGAAAACAATGAACCCTCAGGCAAGGTTTACAATTTTTAAACATTACCTATTTAAAACATGTTTTAAACAGTTTAAAACAACTGTCTTTTGCAGTGTTTGTTTTAAATGTTTTTTTTCAAATCAATATAGGAAAGTTTGGATAATAATTTTTGGGTTTCGTCCATTCGTACTTTCATAACCAATTTTTCACCGAAAAATAGCAAAACTTGCGTTTTGTTTACTTGCATGAATCGAAAAATGAATGTTAAGTTTATCACAATTCAAATGTTTGCTTCTATATGCGTTTTTAGCAAAATTTTTGTACCTTGAACTGGGTATGTCTAAAAGCAAAAAACGTTGTTTTAAAAGTTTTAAACCTCATATTGTAAAAATACACTTATTGCCAACCCTGTCCCCAACTATTTCTAAATATATGAGCGTTTGTACCCAAATTTGTCCAGACACATACCGTCCGATACAGGGTTATCTTGTTTCGGATAAACATCCTTCGAATTTCTTGAATGTCCCATTATCTATAATTCCAACACAAATCTTGATCTACTAGAACAACAACAAAATTTTCATCAGTAGCAATAAATTCTGACGTTGATGAAATGGCTGAATTTAAAGCTAGACAATATTAATTTTAGTAACTTTCAAGCATTACCAAATTATAAATGTAGTCGCAATTTTTCTTGTAAGTAAATTAGCATAGCATCACATAAAAGAGAAATTGTGCTCAAATGGGCTGTCTGATTGAATCATACTACCGAAAGGTTAGTTAAAGGTTCGTATGAATTTAATAGTACCGATTTTCCGTTTTTGAAAACAAAAAATTGTTCCGAAATGGTGAAAATTGGAAGTCACCTTACATTGAATTATACATCTTCCAGTAGGATTAAAATTATATTCTAATGCATTAAATTACTCAGAAAGTTACAAAGCACATGATGCTTGCATTACGCTTCGATTTATGCTATATCAACAACTAACATCAAAATAAGAAAAGGAGCCCCACCTCAAAAGAATATATCAACAAACTAATCCAAAGTGTACAAAAGAAGTGTGGAGATCGTGTTTAAACTTTTGCTGAGGTATATGTGAATTCATAAGTTATCACGATATGACAACTTTTTTTGAAAATTTCGAAAATAATCCTAAAGATTGAGTATAACTATTTTAATTCAATTAGTTTTCCATTTTCTAACAGCCGTTGGTCGTTTAATAATAGGTTATAGATCAAAACTACATTTTTAAATGAAAAATAATAATAGTAATAATAAAAGAACATATTAGGCCGGTGAAGGCAAAACAATACAAATGAATAAAAATCAAGTTTTTTCGGCAACGATGACATTCCCAGGAGATGAATAGGAGAAGAAATATAGCAGAGAATACATAGTCGATAGTAGCTGGAGCTTTGAGAGGCAGGAGTATAAGCGCGATTAAAAAAGGACGGAAGGATGTGATGTTTCTTGAGTCGACATCATTTAAGAACACTATACTCAAATCGTAAAAATAACACGATTAACAAAATTTTATAGTCCCTCATATTTTTCTCTTCCTAATACAAATGAAGTTTTTCACAATGATTAGATTCTTTTAGACCATTTTTAGGAAATAGTTTGCTGCTGCTTCCAACTAATTTTTTACAACAAAAAGAGGTTTTCAAAATTAACGCAATTAATACCGTAAACTTAATAATTTAAACTTTGTAGAAAGATTTCAGTCAAAAAGATCTAGAACTGATGTTAACTGCCATAATATTCCCCTTAGACATGCGACAATATCTGTTAAAAAAAACATCCCGATTGAGAAAATGACGAAATATGGCATTTGCTTACTATCTCATTGTAACAAACATAAGAATCTATCTACTGTACAAAATAATAACCGCCAACAGTCCTGCATTCAAATCAACACTAGCATTCGCTCAACTATTTACAATATTTTAAGAAGTTAATAGTTACTATTCCAATCAGGATTGCTCACTATTAGAAAACAAAATTCTTCGTCTTAGGCAATTCACAGCAATTAGTGAAAGATCCAATAAACTAGTATTGTACAAAGGAAGTGCTTAACAAACACATGAAAGCAAATAAGAAAATATTCGCGTTAGAACAAAGTGGTGTAATACAACCGATCTGTGTGAAACAATTCCAAATCGGACTTTAATGATTATACAAAAGTTGGATGCTTAGATGACATTAACGCAAATTATATATATATATATATATATATATATATATATATTAGGGGGTCCATAAAAACAAACATCTAAATTTCTTTGCCCCTTGGCCTGATTCTGTTTCCATTTTGGTAAAAAACAATGTATGCAAAATTAGAAGCCAATCAATTAATATTTAGAGGTGGCTCAACAGTCTCCAAGTTTTGAGATTTTCTTACAGAGCGCATCATTAGACAAAATATTTTTGATGAGCATTGATGCTTTTGATAAACTGTATACATCAAAATGTCCGCAGTGAACAGTTCCATGTGAAACTATTGTTCCTTTTCTCGATTATATAATATATTATATTAAATGTGGTACTATCACATCGGCCAATAGAAATTGTCAAAATTAATACTTTTGCTACTTTCGATTATTCAAATTTAAAAGCATGCTCTACATAATCTGTGTATTTAAAAAGCAATGCCTTTCATTTCTTATATTAAAAAATGTAGGATTGACGTTTTGTTTATTAAAATATTAATATATTCAAGTAATTTAAATAATTATCATTACAGTATATATTTTGTAAATTTTATAAAATCGCAAGGTTTTGATATCCTTTACTACTGATGTTCATTTAACATTGATAAAAATATGAAATCATTAAGCTGGCCTAAAATTCAAGTAATTTAAAAANTATATATATATATATATATATATATATTAGGGGGTCCATAAAAACAAACATCTAAATTTCTTTGCCCCTTGGCCTGATTCTGTTTCCATTTTGGTAAAAAACAATGTATGCAAAATTAGAAGCCAATCAATTAATATTTAGAGGTGGCTCAACAGTCTCCAAGTTTTGAGATTTTCTTACAGAGCGCATCATTAGACAAAATATTTTTGATGAGCATTGATGCTTTTGATAAACTGTATACATCAAAATGTCCGCAGTGAACAGTTCCATGTGAAACTATTGTTCCTTTTCTCGATTATATAATATATTATATTAAATGTGGTACTATCACATCGGCCAATAGAAATTGTCAAAATTAATACTTTTGCTACTTTCGATTATTCAAATTTAAAAGCATGCTCTACATAATCTGTGTATTTGAAAAGCAATGCCTTTCATTTCTTATATTAAAAAATGTAGGATTGACGTTTTGTTTATTAAAATATTAATATATTCAAGTAATTTAAATAATTATCATTACAGTATATATTTTGTAAATTTTATAAAATCGCAAGGTTTTGATATCCTTTACTACTGATGTTCATTTAACATTGATAAAAATATGAAATCATTAAGCTGGCCTAAAATTCAAGTAATTTAAAAATATACAGGCATTTAAGCTTAGCGAGTTTTGCCCCCCCCCCTAATTTTGAGTTGCATCCGGAGTCTCTGCATATTAATATATAATCCCGTTTTCATCTTATGTGTTATTTGAAAGTTTGAAGATTATGCGTCATCAGCGCAAAGGAATTGTTTAAACATCGAAGCAGTTTCAGCACTGACAAAGCGGGCTATAGTGTCAGCCATGATCCCTGAAGAATCAGGTAAAAGCGATGAGTATGCTGATAAAGATCCCCAAAGCGTGTCACACTGAAAGGTTCCATGATTCCACCACTCGAGTCTTTTGCAACTCGTGAGTCAGTACGTTTGCTGAAATACCTAGAAATCAACAGAGACTTCATTAATGAAGACCCAGACAACTGGAAAGAAGGTCTGAAAAAAGTAACAAATCTTCCAGTAATCAACCCGACATACAACAAAAGAAGACCAACTACAGTTCCTTCGGGGTATTGTATCACAACACCGTAAAATGCTTCCCACATCTTCAAAGTCCCTACTAGCATCTGCAAGACATTAGGTGTTTGGCAAGCATGATACTCCCGTCTATGAACGGATAATATCCAGTTGTCTGACGAACATTGGGGGATCCAGGAGCCTGCTAGATAGGGACCTTGAACCACCTCTAAATATTATTTGATTGGCTTCAAATTTTGTACACATTGTTTTCTATCTAAATGGAAACAGAATCAGACCGGGGAGCAAAGAAATTCATACTTTAATTTTTCATCCCTATGGTCATGGGCCACCCTAATATATAGCTAAGTAGGACACAATTCAATTTATAATACCACTATATACTTTTAACACATGTATATTACCGCTAATTTCTATGGGAAATACTGGAAAGTACTACTACATAAATGAAAAAATGTATATTTCGCCTAAAGTATTACACAGTTCAGTAAACTTCAATTACATGTGATAATGACATCTAAAAAATTCATATTCTCGAGATTCATTTTGAAGATAAATTATTGCAACTATTAAATTCTCACGTCTACCTGTTACCAAAAAACGTTGATTACTGATCGTTTAATTGAACAATAGGTGTTTTGAAAAGCACCATTTGCGCTGTTTGATCACGAAATGGTATTCATCAAGGATGCTCGTCTGAATGCACAAAATGATAATACTTTCATATGCATAATTGATCCTCCCTCAAATATCTGCAATATTACCATTCAAACTCATTACACTACAGCTGTTATAAAATATGTATGTTTAAAGAGCAAAATCATTAAATATTAATAGCATAAGGATTTTACTTCTAGAACATTAGTCAAAATTTAAATAATAATAATGAATGACTTTATTTAGCTGCTGAAGGCATACACTACAAAAAAATAAAAACAATTTTTACGGCAGCAAGAACAGTCATAGGAGATGAAATAGGAGCAAATGGAAGAGTAGGCGATGTTGGAGAAGGGCTGAGCAAAGAGGAAAGCCATCAAAGATTTCTTGAAGCTCGGTGGCGGGGAAAAGAAATAAATCACTGTTGCAGGGTTGATATACAAAATGTAATTAGCAGCAGTATAAGCACGATTGAAAAACGAGTGAAGGGTGCGATATTTCTTGGGACGACGAATGGAGAAAGTGAAAAACATCATCAGAGCGAGTGGAGCGGGAATTAGAGAACTTAATCAAATCAAAAGGATCAAGACCCAATTTGCGAGTGAGCATTCGATTGAAAAGGAGGAGATCACAGGCGTGGAATTAGAGTGACAGCAGGAGAACGGAGAATTTGAGAAGGGCGTCTTTGTATGGCAAGGGAGAGATTCATTTGAAAGCAGGCTTCTGAAAAGGTTCCATAGAGTGGAACAAGGAACGGGAAGGCCACCAACAGGGAGACGCGTAGAGAAGAATGGCACGAGGAATGGACTTGAACAAAGAGAGTTTCATAGCGGACAAGGTATTAAAAGGAACATTACGGAAAAGGGCAAAAAGCGAGGAATTAGCTTTGTGGAGACGCAAAGACACATGTCCAGTCCAATTTAAGTTTGCAGCAAGTTGAACTCCAAGATGAGTGTGATGAGGAGCAAAGTTCACAGGTAGATGCAAATCACAAGGGGAGCCACAGAAAAGAAAATACCACAGGTCTTGTTAGCGCTAAAATCAAGATGACAGAAAACCAAGTAGACAAATGCTCAAGATCAGAAGAAATGTTAGAAGGAAAAGACCAGCCAAAATAAAAAATCACAGTGTCGTCGACATACAACAGTCAAGACGAGTTAAGAACAGAATGAGGGAGGTCGTTAATGGCAACAAGGAGGAAGAGAACAAAAAACACTGAGCCTTGTGGGGCACCACTAATAACGGGGACAGGAGAAGAGATAGACGAGTTGATTTTGACACACTGGTAGCGATTGGTCAGGTAAGACTGGAACAGTTCGATGAAATCCACATCAAAACCAAATAAACGTAACTTGTCAAGCAGAATGGAATGAGGGAGACGATCAAACGCTTTTGAGATGTCAAGAAAGATAATACAACCAGGATCATTACTATCAGAGTGAAAGTAGCAGTTTTCGATCAGGGTGAGAAGGTAATAATCGTAGAGCGACCAGGAAGGTTGCCATGCTGAGAAGGAGATGAGGTGACGAATTTTTGGGAATACATAACGAAAAACAAGGCGTTCAAAGATGATAGACAGTCAAGATAGAATAGCTATTGGGCTTAGGACGTGACCTGCGAGGAGGAAAGCTGATTAAATTTTAACAGCGGAGAAATCCAGGATGTCTTCCAACAGGCGGGATAGCGCTTAGTGGAGCAAATGAAGGAGTAAAGATGCTTTAAATGGATAGAAAGCGTGGAGGAGGTTTCATGAATTACAAAGGAAGTGGCAACGGCAGGATAGCAAGGACCAGAAAACTTGCAAGATTTAAGCTTGTGAGAAATATCATGTGCCCTGAAGTCAATATCACAAAATTGGATTAGCGGGGAAGCACCAGGCGGACCAGGGCACATGGAGACAGGCTCAGAAAAATTAGAGGCAAAATACGCATTGAACAGATCAGCTTTTTCCAGGTCAGAGTGAGCAGAAAGAAGATTCCATCTCAAATTGGGGAGCTCTGGCTTGGAGTGAGAGACCGCAGGAAGGAATAAGTCTTGAAGAAAACTGGATGAGAAGTTAGATAGAAGAGAGACTTTGTCAAGTTCGATAAAATGGGTAACATCTTCTGTGAGAGAAGTGAGAGAAACAAGCTTCGGAGTAGTACCAGAATGGCGTTTGTAAGAATCCAATTTATTCAAGGAGTGCACAGTAAGGGACGAGAAATAGAAAGGAAGAGAAGCACGCTTTTTCCATTGACGAGGAATATAACAAGAAATAACTTGATGTTAGAAGGTGAACCAATCATCAACTGCGAAGGAATTATTAAAAATGGGGAGCGAAGATGAGCGAGCAGCATTAATTGATAGAAAGCCATTGTTAAATCGAGCATATTGTGGAGCAGCCGGATAAGCAATTTAGTCAATTATAGTATCCCTAGAAAGGCGCTTAATCTTAAACAGATTGGGAATTTTCAAAAATTATTCATGAATCTTTAAAAAATTTCTTACACGCTTATAACTCAAAAACGAATGACGATATTCATAATCTGAAAGAAACATCACCTAGAGGAGTGTATCCTCCTTCATTTTCGGTCCTAAATAGCGACCTTGTGCTGTCCCACTAAAGCGTGATACCTTAAGGTATATCTACACATTAGGACATTGTTAAATTACATTTTTTGATTTCATGGGCTTTAAACTTACATAACGCTATGAAATTTTTTGTGAAAGAACGTTTTCTTATCAACTGAAACCTCGACCTACATGGTATTAAGCCTTATTTATATGAACATTCGATTTGAAGATAATTTAAATTTTTCTTAAAATATCTGAATCTTCAATGAATATTAGTTAATATTTTCAAGTACTTTACCAGCAGTACATTTTAGTACGAATTTCAGACATATTCAAGAATGTTCCATAATAGACATGTCGATGACTCACGATTTGCAAATTTCGGAATGGATTTGGAAAAAGTTAATATAAATTAAATTACAAATGATTTGAGGCGTTGTGTACATACAAATAATAATGCTATCAAATATTCCTTTTTCTATAGCAGATATCAAAATTCGACTAATTGTATATATTTTACCTGTAAAAGTTACTCCTTAGTTGAATGAAGTCTGAGAAAATCTTAATTGAAATTTTTCGATATTTTGTTTTCCAGATTTTCAAAATGGGCTTGATTTAAAATAATTAGATTACTAGACTTAAATTCAGCTATCTTTTACCATTCAGTCTGCAGCATTTGAAGCAAGTTTTGTTTAAATTTAATAAACTTTAATTGAGAATCTATTAGCCTACATCAAAATTCTGTGTATGATTTTAGGTGCAAACTCAAGACCAGTTTAAATTTCATCCAAGAGTTTAGGGTCCATCAATTTTCTCTAAATATATCCATTTTTCAAAAAAAATCGTATTAAAGAACTAATTTTCAATGGTTCTGATCAACTTTATTTTACGTAACCATTTTATATTTTTTACTACATCTTAAATTGCATTGAACGATAACATTGTTGTGGTTTGTTGTAATTGTATAATATAGTAATGATCAAGGCTCCCAACAGCACTTGTTAACAGCTACAAGCTGTTACAGCAAATAACAATCAAGTGCTGATTACAACAGCAAATACAATTCACGCATATTGCCCTACTATTTGTACTATTCACACTGCATCAATGAGTTTCAATCCCTTCAACAGCAATCAAAGAGAGTCAGATTTCAAACCAGTGTTGAAATCATTGATAAAGATGAGTTCAGCTCCAAGTACATCAACAAAATTCATTGATAGAGATAGAGAGTGTTTTAACGGATCAATAATATTTGGAGACTCATTAATATTCATTTATTATTGTGAGTCACTTCAAAATGTGTTGTGTGCTGTCTGCATTTATAACTTTTAATTTCTCCACCTAATCAACTTTTTATTTGGTACAATTTTCAAAACAATTACAAAGCATTGGATATTATATCACTAGATGATTTGTATAGCAATACAATCAGATGACTTGTTGCCATTTTACTACTACTTTTATTTATGTTTATATTTGTGTTTTGTGTTATTGTTTTGTAGATATGTTATCCATCTTTAAGTTTTCAATAGTTTCTTTTCAACTTTGTTTGAAAACAATGTTTTGTTTCTTATCCAATGGCGAATGCAAGAAGGGACAGGGTGGAATGGCCATTCCTCAGGTTTTAAAAACTGATTTTGATTAGTTAAATAAAAAACTGTTCTTCAAAAAAACTTAAATATTTTAAAATCCAAGTCGGGAATTACATTTTTAGAGTATTTTACAATATTTTTAGATTGTCGAGGTTTTCAAAAACCCAACGGACGCCCTCACTCCTCTCCACAGAATGTCGGAGCCTATCTACTAATCTTTTATCTATCCTAATTAAGAAAATATTGAAGCTGTTAACAGAAAAAGAATTTCTGTTTGTTGTTACAGCTTCTTTAGCTGTTAAATTCCATGGAACTCGATAAGGCTGTGCTTTTCAGTTCCAGTAGCTGTTATTCCACAGCTTCAGGCTTCTGAAGCTAGTCAACGGTACTTCGTCTTATCCTGGTCGTATTTGTTGGAATAGTCGTGTTGCTACGACTGACCAAGAAAAAGCCGATGTTTTCAACGACTACTTCTGCTCTGTGTTCACTTTTCACAGCGGCATTGTTCCCTATGTTCCTGAGGCCGTTGCTCCTACTGTTTGTCTTGATGACTTCTCTTTCAGTGTTCTTGAAGTCGAGGGTCTGCTTGCCACTTGCAGTGACAGCACTAGTACTGCCAGTGATGATGTCCCCCCTTCGTTCTTCGTTATGGCGCTAAAGTTATTGCCCCCGCTGTTCACCTCTTATTCACTTGTATCATTTATTCCTGTATTTGGCCTAATAATTGGAAATGTGCTTTTGTTGAGGCTTTGTTCAAAAAAGGCGACAAGTACTCTGCTCGGAATTATCGTCCAATAAGCAAGCTTCCCAAACTTTCCCTAATATTGGAGCGTTTACTCTTTAATTTTATATATGCTAGAGTAAGATCGAAAATTTACAAGAATCAACATGGCTTTATGTCTAAACGGTCTACTACTACCCAGCTTTTGGATTTTGTTGAGCGCGTTTATGAAGGCCGCGATGGCAATCTGGACATTAGCTGCCTTTATTTTGACTTCCAAAAAGCTTTCGATTCTGTAGCGCATTCCAGACTACTCTACAAGTTATGAGTTGGGCTTTGATGAGAAGTTTGTCGCACTTATTGGTTCTTACCTCAGCAACCGCATCCAACGTGTGAAAATTGGCAGCTCGTTGTCTCGTCCCGGCGTTGTCAGCAGTGGAGTCCCTCAAGGGTGTGTTTTGGGGCCGCTGTTGTTCCTTCTATTTGTTAATGATTTACCTGAAGTAGTTGATTTTACGCTTCCTTATCTTTTCGCGTACGACTGTAAACTTCTTGCCATAAACTGTGCAAGCTGCAACGTCCAGATAGACATCGATCACTTTGTCAAATGGTCAGCAGATAACGGCCTCAAATTTCACCCTGAAAAAACTAAATTGATCAATTTTTCGGGCCAAGTCCCTTCTCTACATCTTTCAGGTTCTGAAATTGTTCCTGTGACTGAGATGAAAGAACGTGAAACGTGAATTGGACCTTTCACATTACCAGTAAGCGTGTGTCTTATACTATCTGAGAAGAAATGTACCGTTCAATGTACCGCAGACATCGAAGCTGAATCTTTATCGTTCCTGTGTGCTTAGCGTACTTTTATACAACTCACAGATTTGAGTCCGTCTATTACTTGTTTACGGAAGCTCGAAAATTTCAACCGAAAATGCCTAAATTGCGTCTCAAGCTGCAAGTCGTACAGTGATTCTCTTCTGAAAACCAGTACTTTGCCGATTTGCTATGACTTGGTTTATAGAGATATTACTATGTTCTTNCTATTTCCTTCAACGGGGTATCAGCTTCACTGGGTCACTAGAGAAGTTCAAACCCGACGTTAGAGAACATCTGCGTATATTGACTTCAGCCTGCTTCAACATCGACAACTCGTGCACCTTCTATTTGGAGTGTCATAATTCTTGTTGTCGAACTTAATTTATTTTCTTTTTTTGTACACATAGATAAAAATCCCTATATACAAAGGGTAATTAAGCCTTTTTGTTGTTGTTGTTGTTAAAGGAAATTTCAAAATAAAAACAAAGTAGTCCATATCCTACACATCTTTAAAGGATTTTAGTAATGTAGTTTTTAATTTGGACGCTTATACACATCTAAGTAAGTTGATCTAAGCATTATTCGGCAAGATATTAACGATTATTCATCAAAATACAGGTTCAAGCCGGTAGTCGGTTGTTAAACGAAATTTCTAAATAACAATAAAGTAATCAATATCCTAAACATTTTTAAAGGACTTTAGTAGATGCAGTTTATAATTTGGAAGCAAATGAATTAGGTGTGAAGTCGGTCCAAACATTATTTGCTGAGACATTACAAACGACGTATATCTGTGAAAACCAGCAAAGAATTTTTTTCATTTTAAATTTGTAGAGCCACTAATCCAGGAGGATATATTGTTGAGAGGGTACTGAGATATACTAAGTAAAAAATTTCAAAAATTTTGCATTCTCCAGAATTTTAGGTCGAAAAAATTGATCCGTCGTTTGTAACATACATTTTTTTAAGAATCCGTCGTTTGTAATAAAGTTTAATCACCAGTATGTTACAAACTGCGAATATATATGTACATATATATACTTTTACAGGATCTCAGTTACCCAAATTTCAAGGACCAAATTTGCAAAGGAATAATTATAAAACAAAAGGCGTTCTTCGAAAAAGAATTACTAGTGAAAACTGCGAATACATATATTTAAGAAGGACCATGAGCTTTTACCATTTAAAACAATTATAAGTTTACAAAAAAAATAAATTTTTTTAGTACTTGATGGCATTGATTACTAATTTACACATTGGAAAAATCACCATAAATCGTTATTGAATGATTTCCATTTCAGTTTTGAACAAACTGTAATTATATTTACAATTCAGGTTTTCAAGTCGAGTTAGAATTTGAAAATTTTGAAGAAAATTCAGATTAATTTGATCAAATAATGCAAATTTGAAAGTGATGAAGCACCTAAAATTTACAATAGCTTTTAGTAACCAATGTTTTTAAATTCTCAAAACTTAATCATAAAAACATGGACCAAATTTTAATGCTTGAGCTGGAGCAGTTTTTTATAAAGAACATTATCAAATGCATGCTTTATTATTTTTTAGAAAAGCATTAGTTTGAAAGCATTGAAGTAATCTCTGCTTGACTAGCTCAAACACACCTCAACTCCTTTGATCATAGCCAAACTTTCAAAAATAACTAAAGCCAAAAATGGATACAATCTTTTTCAAAAAACTAATTCCAAATATTGAAAATGCATTGTGTCAAAAAAGTATAAATGAGACAGCCATTTTTAGGGCATAAAATTGTCACAAGATATTCATGCAATTTTTTTGGCTTATAACATCAAAAAGACATTTGTATGTTACTGCTTTCCTTTTAGCTTGAATTGTAGAAAATTTTGAGTAAAATGATTGAAGGCATTATCACAGGAACCATGCACAAATACTATTATAGAAACAATATTTTACCAATATAATTGACTAATGTGGAATCATGGGCTGGTAGGGTAACTTAACTAGAAAACTAATTGACTCTGCAGAAGGTTTAAATAGTGTTCAGAAACAGCCATGATTCCAGAGAATAGAATAGCAAAGAACTTATAAACTTATAGATATAACATTGGTAATTCATCCAAGTAATCAGCTACTTTAGGTAAAATCCAAGATTACCAATTCATATAGCTTCCAGCCAAAGCCCTATCTCCAGAGTGAAGTAAAGTGCTTAACGTATTGACTGGTGCTAACCTATTTGTCTCACGTTTAATTTCTATCTCACATTGAAAAATAAAGGATCTCATTTTCATTGTTATCTCTCATCTCACTATTAAATTCATGCTAGCCCACAGCATGGTATCATCACAGTGTTAGGTTGTATAAGTGCATGTATGTGCTGAACTGCAAACAAGAGGTTTATTATTTCCATATACCTAACCATTTGCATAACCTAATGGGTCCACAATTTGGGCTGGATAGTCAAAAGACCTCCAGGAGCTATGTGTCGCCCTGTGCTAGAGAAAGCACTCCCAAATTGTTGCCAAACTTAAGCAATTGTTTTCATATCAATATAATAGAAAAAGAAAAAATACAATGGTAAAACAGCAGTTGAGAGTAGATAAAATCTATTAACCATTCTCTACAAGTTTCTCAGTTTTATACAAAAATTGCATTTATTACCTGCCTTTGTTTACAAAAAGAGTTGTCTACATAGTTCAATCATGCTTAATTGTTCATTCCCTCATAAATTCAATTTTGAGCAATAAAGTAATAAGCACCACCAAGGGGACAGCAAACTAACGTTAGCAACCTAATATCGAAATAATTGACGTGACGTCATGCTGACGTAAAATACAAAATAAAATAAATAAGTCATAAAGAAATATCATGAAAAGTCCCTGAGTGACTCTACACTAAGAACTGATTTGTTGCATCACTATAAACTTATTGTGGGATATGTGTGATGTATCCCCAAATGTTTATAAATTTGTATTTTATGTATTTATTTGCACCATTGACCTTTGCAACATTATAGCAAACATGATTCAGGTTTCCATCACATAATCATACTTTAACAAATACAAGAATTGCTTTCAAACAAAAAGCAAAAATGTTGACTAGTAAGCTTTGAAAAAGATTTGCTTAGTAAGTGGAAATGAAAAGTTGATTCATACCACAATTACATATTAACTTAGTTTTTATTTGTAAAACATTTGTTATTAATTGAATTTTATGTTAAACAGGTCCAAAGAAGAATACAGCAAAAAATATGTTCTGCTAAAAGTCATTTGCTTGGCTTTGACCAAAATAAAGCCAGAAAAGAAATATAAATTAAAAAACATCATTTGCCAAAAAGGAAAATTCATTAGAGATCTGTAAGAATTTTATTTGTATTCAAATACCAGTCTAATGTAATAATAAAATATTAAGTTGTAATGAAGGGCATAATCAATAAACTTTTATCAGACCTCAGTGGTTACCTATCTTTTGTTAAATTATTGGATCTCTTAAATATGCAAATTAGCTAAATAATATATGTGGCAATGTTGGTGAATAAGTTGGTGATTGAAGTAAACAATGTTGTATCACATCTATTGATGTATTTTTATATCTAATCTATTAATAATTATTTTCTATTCACAACAATGAAGAGTGATAATTGGAGCCTTAACAAAAATGGAATTAGCAATTTACTATTAGATGCCACCAAATGTGATTGATAGAAAAATCAGTTTTGTTTATTAATTTAAAACACTATTTGACTAATTATATTTCTAATGTCCAAGCTGTTTGAAGAAGGAAGTCAAAACCACCAATGATCAAAGGAGAAGGTTGCAGTTATTTGCTGGATAGATTATTGGAGTACAATTAAGAAGCAATGTAATTTGATTATTAAACTACTCTACATTATTTATTTAAACCAGATCATTAATACAAACATATTAACTAAATGTGTAACAATGGTAAAGTCTTGAGTACTTACTACACAAATAAATTGTGAATTCACTGAGAGTGCATTAGGATGACTCCTCTGCCTACTAGACATTGGTTTGGTAAAAGCCAGTTAATTAGCAGTGGAGAAGAGAAATTTTAATCAATGAATGAAATGCATTATATCAAAAGCCCTATTCATACACTGAGCCCTATGTTAAAGATATGCTAGCTGAGCTGCACCACTTTAACTAACTTGAGACAGTTGAGAAAATCATAATTTAAATAAAGTAATGTCAAAAGATAAAATTTAATCCAAATTTACTTTCAAGACAACAAATGAATATTAACACACATATTTATATGAACAAAGTTGGTAAAAATAAACAATAACATACTGTTGCTAAAATGAGTAAATAGAATAACAGGTTCTGCACAGTAGCCTACAAGAGTCAGAAATTATTGTGTAAATATGTAGAAATACTAAAACTAAAATTGAACTGTTTACAAATGCTAAATCCATTTAAATATAAATTGAGCATTGTAATTAACAAATTTCATATTACTAATGTTGAAATTTAAATTAATTGATAATGCAGTTATGCTACACCCCTTCTCTAAACTGGGCTATTTTCTCCATGATTTCTACAGTATCTGGTTTGATTAGTGCTTGGTGTACAAAGTTGATGGCTCAGGGATTATTCCAAAATAGTAGGTCAGCATGCTCCATGTATTGTGTAGCATAGCAGAGAGTTCTAATTGAGTGCCTACTTTCTATGTGAAATTGTAGAATTTTGGTTTTTCCATAAGTTGTGATGTACCAATAGAGTTGTTTAAATTACTCAATTTCCTGGTGAAGATATTGTAAAATTTAAGATAAAGGCATAAGCCCTTGATAGTGATTAGAAAAGTCATTTTTACATCAATATCAGATGGGTCTGATTCATTTTCAGTGATTTTTATTTCTGGGTAGAAGAATGTAATGAAGCTCAACAAGTTTGAGTGATTCTTTACTTGGTTGAAGAAGATTGATATTGTAAATCACTTGGGGCCTCTTTTATTTTTATTTTCAATTTACAGGCACTCTCAAAGTAATTTGGTGCTATTCTGTTAATTAATTGTTAATTTTGATAATTTTGTGATTATTTTGAACCTAAGTTTCAAACTCAATGATTGTCCCCTCAGAGCTTTTGTATTATGTTTAATTGCTCAGTTAATCTGCAAGGAAAACTAACTTTTGTAAAGAACGGTAAATATTTACCTACTTTTTGTATAAATAGGGCATATGATTGTAAGCAAATGCAAAATAAATTTCATTCTTGCTGGATACCATTTGCTTTTCATTTTTATTATATTTCATTAACCATTTTAGCTCTGGTATGAATTTTATAATAATGAAATTGTAAGATCTGGTGATAATGTAGGAGAACTCCACTGTGCCTGGGGTGATAACTTGCCCCTTGACAGATATGAGCCTATATTGTGGTTGCTTTAGGGCTATGTATAGGGATAGGGAAATAAGAGAACTACTATCTATTGATTGAACATGCACAAATTAAAACACACCTCAAATATACTATGCTGTTGGCAAACACGAATACATGGTAACTACACATTTATTAATATCTTATTACATGAGCTGAGTAGATAAACCTGGAGAAAAATTATTTGTATTGAGCTAGAAATTACAACTTGAGACACACAATTAGCACCTTGGATTTGTAAGGATGGATTCTAAAGACTTGGCTTTGGTGTGATGCCATGTGAATTGGTCACTACTTTAACCATCTTGGAATTACTTTTCTTTTCTACAATGAAATTGGTGAATTACCAATCTTCTATTGTTTTGTTAGAGCATGGGATGCTCTTGGCAATGGTAATCTTCTGCAATCTTCGTACTGCTTGAGCTGCTAGAAGCACCCTGTGATTCTACATGGTGACCCTGACGTGATTCCTGTACATTCTGGAGTGTCAGTTTAGATATCTACTCCATTCTGTTGTTTGTGTGCCTACTAAAGTGGTCACCTGTTTTTCACTTGGTGATTGTGAAGTGAAACAGAACTGTTATGATGTTTCTTTACTGTACTTGGTTTTGTATTCTACTGGGTGTGAGTCAGCTAGGATGGATTTCCTCTGAATGTGATCTACTTCACCCATTGATGTGCAACTTTGCCTCATACATAATTTTACATTTGCCAGCTCTGTGATCTGATGCCATCACTGGGTGCTGATTCCATTCTTACTGTTCTTAGTGCTATTTTGGTTAGTCTCATTCTTCTAGAATTTGGATTGTGTACCTATGCCCTGCTACCATCTGTTAAGTGCTTTTATTTCTCTGACACAGTTGGATGTTTCTCCTACATTATTGGAATTGCTATTGGAAACTTTTTCTCTTACTTTACTTTACTTGCTTGTTTATTCTTTTGTTCTTATGGACATGGATTTTTCTAATTCTCATAATGGGACTCCCACTCAGGGTTTCCCCTGTGTGAGTGCTGGCAGCTTGGATGCTGTCCCTCACACTGCTGGACTTAATTCTGTTGTTGTTTTACCAACTCCTACTCCTACTAAACCTGTTTCTGGTATATCCACACCCTCTGAAGTTTTGTCGCAAGAAACCCCTTTTCCTGCTGCTCTGTCAAATCTGTTTCTTATGTATACTCCACCATCACCTCATTCTGAGTTGCTGACACCTGAGGTTCAACAACTCAGAGAAGCCCTAGCTGAACAAATCTCACAGTGCTGTTCCTGTGAAGCCTGCTTTGATGCCCTAAAAGCTGAAATGAGACAACAAGCCACAGTTGCTTGGCAATGTGAGAGATGCCTTCTCAATTCAATCTCAGCCTTGGAGATGCAAATTCAGGAAGCATTCCCACAAGCTCCTCTGACTCCGCCAGAGAAACCTGAATATGTAACTCACACTCTTTTGGATAAGGCCCTTGATGCTCTTTCAGATAAGTTCTCAGCAATTATTTCACAGGCAATGTCTGCCCACCTTTCTAATGCTTTGTCAGCACCTACTCTGTCCCCTGTGACACCACCATTTGTTACCCACATTACCTCTTTTACAAGTGGAACACCTACTTTCACTCAGTCTACCCTTTCTCAAGTCACAATGCTAACTACAGTAGCTACTCCAAGCTCTTGTACCCCAAGTGTAACAGTTGTGCTTTCAGCACCCATTTATGTTTTAGTCACTCCCACTACTATGCTTGTTCCACCTTCTCCTCTGAGTGACCCTATCAGATCTATGACAAATCATGGGCCACACTTCACTCAATCTATTTTGCCCATCAAAGCACCAGTGAGCAAACAATCAAACCTCTTTAATAGACACTCAGTACTGCCTAAATTTACTGGCAAAATCAACAAAATCTCACAGTTGTTTGACAAGTAGCTCTTTCTGTTCAAGTTAACTATGTAGCAGTATAAAACCACTCAGGATGCTGCCGCCACACAATTTCCCATGTTCCTTCAAGGCCTCACATACAACCAGTATATGATGCTGGATAGGGAAGTTAAGACAAATTACCAGTTACTTGTTGGTCACTTTGAGGACCACTATAAAGCACCTCACATCAAACAGCAGTATAAGACACTCTTGTGTGATCTTTCCTTCAAGAAGGGAGATGATGTGAGAACCTACGTAATGCAAGTTGATAGACTCTTTCACCCCAGTAAACTAACTCCAGAATACTCAAGACATGATCTCTTCTCTTACATTTGTTGGGGAATTCCTTCCACCATCAGGAGCCACCTTGAACCTAAATAAGATCTGGAAGATGATTTAAACTCTATTATCAAGAAGGTGATTAGCATTGTTTGTATGCTACAAAACACTACACGCATCAAAAGAGATACTGGTGGCCTGAAGACAGGTCAATCTACCACAAAATCTTTAACTTCTACAAGTTCTGTTCAGCGCAGAAAAAGATGGATACTGAAAGACAGTCCGCCCATATCTGTACCCAGAGTGGGGCTGTTATCTGCCTAATTGCAGATGGAGGTGGTATCATCATCAATGAGCCTTCCATTGAAGCATGTACTCCCAACACCCTGGTCGAGTCTGTCTACCATTTAAATTAGTTGGAGGGCTGCCTCCTGAAAACCATGTGCATTATGTTTTGCTGATAACTTCATTGCTACACACTAACATCATCCCCACGGACATGAACAGATTACTAATTAATGCTAAAATCAATACAGGAGCTTCTGTATCCATCATTAGTGACACCTGTTGCAACAAGCTTTGCCTACAGAGAGAAGATCTGTTACCTTCCACCACTCGTTTATTAGATGCTTTGGGGAATACTATTTCACTGAAAGGCCAGATTAACAATCTCAAGTTATGCATCCATCAGGAATGTTTTTGCGTGGACCTCATTGTGGTTGACACCTGCAATCAGCCTCTACTGTATGATGTTATCCTTGGGAACGACTTCCTTGAGAGAAATTCATGCATAATCAACTATGGAACCAACACTCTCTCTATTTGCAAAAGTGAGAGACAGGAAGAACTGATTACTACCTGCAACCAAGATATCTTGTTAACTTTTACAGATACAATCATTGTGGAACCATGGCACTGGTGACAAGTTGCCATCATGATGAGCTCTCCTTATGAGGGGGATTTCATGATTTCTGGACAAAGGGAAAACACCTTTGCAGTTAACATCTTTCTCTGGACTTTGTCACTTTTCTCTTGGGAAGACATACGTCACTGCACTTAATAGTTCCACATGCCTGATCTATATGGATCCCACAAAGACATCTGTTGTCACAACACTGGTCTGACTTGAATCTAAGGCTGCAGCATGTCTGCCCATTCTTACTGCAATTCATGATCTAAGTGAACCAAGTGATCTGGTTCAGATCCCAGTTGTAAGTGAGAAAACTCATGGACATCTGAGTTCACAAGAATGTGACACACTTTCTGCCCTCTTATGCCAACATCACGATGTGTTTAATTATGGATTGATCAGTGTTGAAAAGGCCATTGTGTAACATCCTCCACCTGGCTTATTTGCATCATGTATTATTGTTAATTTATTGTTAAT
>CABFPE010000695.1:383596-397413 GCA_900660155.1 Hofstenia miamia | reverse complement strand
ATATATATATATATATACTTATAGATGGCGCTTTGTATAAAAATCTTACTCAGGGCGGCTTGTACATGTGGATTGCCCATATTATTTAAGGCAATGGCTAACCCTGCAAAAAATATCTTAATTGAATGAATCTCCTTAGGCTATTGCACCTCTTTGAGGAAAAAACACAACAACCAACAGATTTAAATACCAAAACGAGATATTTAATAAATCTAAGCAATGACGATTCGTTGAGTAAAACATAATTGAAGAACCCGTTCATTGATAAAATTACCAAATCGATTGGCTCAGAATTATGTGAAGATAAACTACGTGCAGTTAGGTGCAAAACAAGTGAAATGACCCTGTTTTTGATTAAAGCTTTATGAAGAATCCGTTAAACGACACAACATAAGCAAAGATACAAACGTAAAGTAAAAAACGTGATTTCTCGTTTTGAATCAATTCATGCAACGCGGTCACGTTGGCCATAAATTCGGTTTTAATAATCGATATATAAAATGTGAAATAAATACAAATCGGGAGAACCAACTCTCTAAAGTAGAAAAGTTCGAATTTATTTAAAAATCTCAAGTAAGGACTTGATGTACACTAAAAATGTATAGATTTGCATGAACATAATTTTATATCTTGTAATTTGTTTAATAGTAGTTAATTTTTTAATGAACTTCACGTTTTCCGTGATAATATCCTTAAATATACACCGCCTGCTATCGCGTATTATGAATTTGGTTAATTATGCAAAGTTATCAGTCTATATATATATATATAAATATATATAAAGCTTTTTAGGTGTTGCATTTCTCATCGTGTTTGCACTACATTAGTTTTTATTTTGTCGGTATGCTCCGCTTGCTAGGGCCGTTCTTTGCGCAGCCACCCCAAGTCCATCAATTGATGGGGGAAGGGCTGATGCATGAAGAGCCCTGATCAGAGTATGTTACCCAAGAATATACCGCTTTTGTCAATTAAACCGCCCGCTGCGTCTATTCTACATAGCATGGGAAACATTCACTTAATTAGATTGACATTTGATAATTTTGACAATGTTCTCCGAAACGCGCTAAAACCAGTTCCTTAATAATATCGTTTAATTATTAATGACATTTAAGATGAAAGTGCAAAATTATTTATAATCAAAATTCCCCTTTTCTTTCAAAATTACAATAAGTTGACTACTGGGGAGTGTCACACGGTTAGTCTTTTGACTAATAGTAATTTTCAAATAGAACAATTTCTATTTCATAATTTGACTAATCGTAAACCACAAAAGTCACTTTTTGTGGGTCCCACACGGTTAATCTTTTGACTATAGTCAAATCAAAAGACTAACCGCGTGGCACCCCCTTTAATGCATCTTTAGTTAACCAGTCAAAATTCATTATAGAAAGAAATCAAATAGTTAAAAGCAAAATTCATTTATATCAATGCATTTAAATTTTGTGGTAATGTTATCTAATGCTCCATATTATAATCATAAATATGGTAGTTTCAAGAGAAAAGAAAAACGTGATAGACAATTAAAAGATGAGAACATAGTTAAAAAATTACCACAAATTTCTGATTTTTTTTCTTACAGTAGTTAGCCAATCAAATAATGCAGATAAAAATATATAAAATATATATATATAAATATATAAAATAAATATACTTTAAACCCAATTTGTTCTTAGTGGAATCGCAACATGGAATGGTTGATGCTGAACTTGTGTGCAATGAAAAATCGGAACTAACCGCGTCCTTAATTGCAAAGGCTGCAATCAGTGATGATTTGGTTTATGGAACCCCGTTTTAACCGATACTGAAATGATACAAATCATAAAATAAATGTAACGCTACAAAATTTTGCATACAATGGCGGAACAACATGAAAACGATTTAATCTATGATATTTTAAAAGAACAATGCCAAATGGTGAAACTACCTAGATGGTTATTGTATTCAATGCAGCAGAGTCGTTCTTTTGTTTTGCGTGCAGGATTTTTAGTGTACCCAAAAGGTAATAGTATTTCATCAGTTGTTTGCAGAACTTGAAGATCATCATCTTGGAAAATCAATTAGAATGAACTTATTATAACCTTATAACCTTATTGCTAGTGATATAAAACACATAATTAAGGAAATTAGTCAGCAAGATATTATTCTTTAATACTAGACAGTACAAAATGTGCATCCTATGAAGAACAGCTTTCATACATACTACGGATCATTAAGACAATACCTTGTAAATGTGTAACAGTTGAGGAACAGAATATTTTAATGCTTTTGAAAAACGAATGAACAGCCTAGGAATATCAATAACAGACTGCAGAGGACAAGCATATTATAATGCTGCAAATAGGAAAGGTAAAAAGAGCGGAATGCAAGTGCAATTACTTAGCCTAAATCCAAAAGCACTCCAAGTCTCATGTTCTGCTCACTAGCAGATTTAGCAGTTCTTTATGCAGCAAAATCTTGCTGTAACAATTTTTGGAATTGTATAACGGTTGTACAAAATGTTTTTTGGTCAGCTCAAAGATGGAGCATACTAAAGAAATCGATAAACATTTACACATTTAAACACACTGAGTGACACAAGATTGGAGTGCCGCATTGACTAAACCTTTGCGATATGACCTTAAAGGCATTATTGATGCCTTGATCCGTCTTGAGAATTATGCAGCTGAAAAGCAAGATGTCGAAACTCTATCTGAAGCTACAAGCATACATGAAGCAATCTGCAAATGGCCTTTTATAATTTCAACCTGTGCTTGGTGTGATGTTTTGTTCCAAATCAATTAGTCAAATAAAAACGGTTTGACATGTTAGCCAAATTTTCAAAAACGTTAGTTTTCTTTATCGACAGACCACTATACAAATGTCAAAAGAGCCATGTTTAATCTTGGAAAATTATCAACGAAATAATTGACGATATTACTGCTGACGTTGTTATGATGATAAAAACGATATGATAAAGAATTTTAATGAAGTTCGTTATGTCTTAAATTATATATTCAGGAGTAATATTCATGATTTATATCCTAACATGTGTATTGCTTAACGGCTTTTGCTTTCCATCCCAATCACAGTAGCTTCGGTTTAATGACCGTTTTCCAGATTAAAACATGATTTCGGTTAATATTGATATAGCTAGACAGCTGGTTTTTGGTCAATCAAACTGACCATTATAGGTCTGGATGCCGTAGTCTCGAGCACCCCTCAATCCATATTGTTGACGGACGTTGAAGTGACGACAATGCATTCCATTTGTCTACCACAAGGGCACTGAGAAAATGCGCCCTTATATTTGTCCGGCACCGTTTCTTATACAGTTTTTTCGAATTGCGCGCAATGCACTTGATTGCGATATTTCAAAATATTCTTCCTTGACGCACATCTGATTGTTGAGCATATTTTANGTGAATGCACTCAGTGTGGATTGTTAATGTTCCTACAATGCGTAGCTAAATATTGCAATTGGTGCTAATGCCATAATTTGCTAGAATATGTATTTACGCATGTGTTAAAATCCGTATTTTAAGATACTACATATTGTAGATGCAAATAACTATATTTAATTAAAGAGTTTAATAAATAAATTACTAAATAATACAATTATTCATTAAGAACATCAATTATGCTTAAGGTTTTTATCTCAACGGGAACGGAGTAAAAAGACGGAAGCAGAGATCAAAAACTTCGAATTGTATTAAATAAAAAATAGCTTTAGTAAAGCACAAATGCTTCCAAAATGTTGCTGTGTTTATGCAACTGGTGATTGATCATGGAATACAGTCTCTCATGTAGACATATGTAAAGAAAGAATGAGAATTCAGACTCGAATCTTCTTAAATTCTAACACCTCTGCCTTGCAAAGGAACCTTTTCAATACATTTCATTTTTGACTCAAATTTTAAAACTTAATAACATCATGTAGAATCATGCCAACTCACTGTGATGGAAATACTTAGAGAAAACTATTACTTTTCTTAGATTAAACATAAAGCGAAGTTGACACTTTTCCGATTTCTCTCCTTTACTGTAAATGTGTGGTTTATTAAACTTATTTAATATGCAGGAGCCTTTGTAGCTACCTAATTCACCAAACTTATTTAGATAAAGCAGAGATACTAGAAGACAGGATCGACACTTAGAAGTAGACGTGCATATCCAGGAACACATCCGCCAGCTGCATCTTACCAATGGAACTGCCACTGCGATGTAGAGAACAATAATGGAATGGTAATGTGGATAGCGAACTCAGTGTGATGGGATTTGCAACTACTTGAGAATTTAGTGCATTGATTGTTTTTGTTATTATGGACTAATGCAATAAAGGAAGTGGCGCAACCGTGCTGCTGTGATAGCTTGTTATGGGGCCCTACATGTAATAACCCTACATATATAGAAATATATAACAGCCCTGGATACATGTAAACAATCAACGCAGTCAGCAGAAAACGGTAACGAGAAGTCGGCCAGAGGTCTACCGTATAAAACATTGAGCAACATGTAATGACTATTAAATAAACCATTTGTAATAGGATATAGAAATACAATTGTAATAACCGTCTGAATATAAACACTATTAAATCTTCAATCGTCATGTAGCATAATGAATGTAATAAATAACTTAAGTTCATCAATGAAATACTTGACATGTAAAACCTACAGGCTGCGATAACAAGTTCGGGCAAGCAATGACAATCAGGAAAGCTATAACGGTAAAAAACTCCTATACTTATCCGTAACCTAAGAGCACACCAGGTAACTACAGCTGTCGCCCTCCCCGCTGTGGAATAGCTATTAGGAGGCTGCTCCAGCATACCTTTAACCGAATGTGGGAACCACCGTACAATTACCCTAGCTCGTAGACGTTTAGCTTTCCATCAGAATATATAAAATAACCTGACAAAAGAAAATGAATCCAAAGTAGATTTGCTCATCATTAATTACATCCGATTCATTATATTTATAGCACTTGGTGATAAACAACTAAATACTCGACAAGTACCTGCTAATCTTTCTTGTTGACAGTTTTTCCCTCGCTTTAATATTTCTGCTAATTTTACGCAACGTCAGCTTTAATTTGACTATGCTGTTTGACCATCTTTTGTTTTGTCAAAATACCATCGAGTATAATTTTAAGTATTAATTGCACAAAACATTTACAAAGTGAAAATAATCAATCCTATCATGATTTACAATTTAATCATTATAATCAAAATTAATTTTAGTCTTTGTTTCCTTGTTCTTTTTCTCTCATCTTGACCAATCATGATAGTTTTGATAGATTATGTCACATTAGGCTCTTTTTTATCTTTGATGATAGAAAGTTACATTTGTGCCTGGAGCAGATTTAAATCTCGCACAAGGTTATTTAAGTCTTCCTGACTGATGAAATGTAGTTTGGTAGCGTCTTGAATGAGTATTGCCACAATCAGAACTCAAGATTACAGAATTCTCTAAAGACTCACTCTTTAGTTCAGGTAAACATGGTGGATTACGAGTAGATTAGCAGAATGTGGGACAGGCCAGATAGCAGATAGGCTTCAATACAATTTGTTTTTCAATTTCTTTGGTTATAGCCTTTTGTTTTTGTTAAGCAGAAATAGCAATTAGTGATGTGGTCTCTATGCTCTTTCCAGATCATAGGCACTACGAATCCAATATATACTTTTCCCCTGAAAACCATTTGCTTAGTATAACACTACAATCTAAGCAACAATAGTGTGAAGACCAAACTTTATTTTGGTCTCCAACTGCACATCCAAAATAAGCATAAAACAAGCACTTGAGCTTGTCATTAAAGTTCCTTCAATATTTTAGCAGAGTGATTTCCCCAAAAATGTAGCAAAAAGTATCAGGATCATTTTTAAAAGCTCATCTCTATTTTGGCATTCTAGCTTCTTTATGGGCCAAATTAATGTCTAATTGAATAATTCGACATCCATACTAATACATGCAGTACCATGAATATACTTGTCTTATAGCTTAATCATTACATATCTAAATGCAGAAATTATGTTTAAAAGAATATCTGCTGTAGCTAAATCACAAGGCTGTTGATTTCTAACTACCTGTAAACAGCAACTGTGACAGTCTTTTTCTGTTTAACTAACTGAATTGTGAGTAAGCAGAATCGCTATTTTTTGTATGCATTTAACAACTGTCAACAATATTGCCAATGATGGTTCATAAATCAAGCAGAGAAAATTCAAGCCTATGTTTTCAAATTAAAATTTGAAATGCTGAAAAAACCTGACGTGCTAGAAAAAATAAATTTCATATTCACATTCAGCAACTCAAAATTTACAAAAATTAACTTGTTTTATCCTTGAGTTTATTTTGTATTGCACAATGTAGTCTAAAATTGAATAAGCATGTAGATATAAAACTATCAAAGTCATTCAAGATACTACAATATTTCAAATGAACTATTCTTTTTAATGCTACACAGAAATTAAAATTCAATCTTTACAAAAATTGCATACATTCTGTTATCCACTTAGTCTTTCCATATGCAAAGAAACTTGAAAAATTTCAACAAATAGTGTTTAAGTGGATCACAGGTGCTCACTGATATATATAGAAAACTTATAGACCATTAATAATCTTAAAACATGTTTTAAAAGAACGTATAATAACTTATTATTTTTGTAGAAAATGCTGCATAAAAAATAGATATCAATCCAGAAATGTACCATTAGTATAACTTTCAAATGAAACAAGACATTCCTGTCATCCTCTATTCTTTATAAAGAAGACAAATATATTCATTTCTGATACAAACATTTTTGTTCAAACTACACGAATTGCAAATATTTTGATTTACAAAACAACAAAAATTCTTCAATGAATACAATACATTTAAAGGAAACTTTGCTTAATGTTTAATGGAATTAATAGTCTAATTTGACTTTAACAAATTATGTACCTATTATGTAACAAGCTTTTGTTCAACTTGGTGGTGTTAACATTTCCATTATTTTTCTTTCTGGTTTTTGTATTTTGGTTAAGCATTTAAATCTATTATTATTAATATTATTATTATTAATAATATTAATATTAATATTATTTTTATTATTATTATTATTTCAAACTTAATTCATGAAATCAAAATTGAAAAAACTACACCAAATTAAGAAAAAATGATAAAAACTCCTCTTCAATTGCAGCGAATTAATTCATTAAAAAATATGAAAAATAGAAAAATGTTTGAAGACTGTTTTTATGAATTGGCAAGAGGTGGTGGAAGAATTCTTATTGGGTTAGTACAGTTTTTGTAAGACAATTATTGTTTTTTAAAATACATCAAATTTTCATCCAAAATAATTATGTGACACATTGATTGAATGAAGAGATTCACATGTAAGCAAGAAAAATGCCCAAAACTGTTTATTTCAAAAAAGGAATTTCTAAAGGAAGCATAAAAGCAAATGCTGCTCCCTTAATAAGATTCTACCCCCCTTGTTCTACATCCCTGGAAATACCGCACTTCTGGAAAACTTCAAAATTTTATAAAAAATTGAAATGAACAATATTTTACAGATATTCACTTTGCAATTATATAGTAAAAATAACATAGTTTAATATTTGTGTTACAAAACCAATTCAGTTTGCCTAATATTTTCTATTAGAAAGTTGTAATTATACATTTGATCTACAAAAATAATGTAAATGAATTACATGAAATACAAGAAATGTAAAATTATCCCAAATGGAAACTTCTAGAACATTTTCAGAAATAGGAAATTACTTATC
The DNA here is from genome assembly GCA_900660155.1 of Hofstenia miamia. Classification (NCBI taxonomy): domain Eukaryota; kingdom Metazoa; phylum Xenacoelomorpha; order Acoela; family Hofsteniidae; genus Hofstenia; species Hofstenia miamia. Next base: position 389,670 of record CABFPE010000695.1, on the reverse strand, counting down.
ATTGATATTGACAATTTTTTAATGCAGGCTTGAGAATGACTCTAAATTCTTGGCTCTCATATTTTTCCAATTATTATCATCTTCACTATATTTCTTATGTAATTCAAGCTACAGAATATATTCAAAAGATGATTATGGCAAAAATAATCTATGTAACTGCAAATTTCTAATCTCATGGCTTTATAATTTAATATAAATTCCTTTATTTGAAATATATTTTTAATAACAAATCACTTTAGTTTTCATTGGTAGAACATTTTAAATTTAAATTTGATTGATTTGCAATTATGATAAGACATTTGTTGCAAGCACATACTATCAATAAAAAACATTGAAATAGAAAAATATTCTTTTTCAAAAGCTCAAATTCCAACAAATCAATTTTTAAAATATGAGCTCCATTTCATCTTGATCTTTTACACAATCAGTATAGATGACATCATTTAAGACAAAAGAATCAAATAAAATATACCAACCAAAGGCAAACATAACAATAAAACATATTACAAATATTTTGTCAACAACTTCAGCAACTTTCAACCACTCCTAAATATATTTGAATCTAAAGTAATTGTTAGAACTATCTTAGAAAATATAAAATCTGACCCTTCCATACTAATTTAAGCAGCCAATTAGTCAAACAAAATAAAGTTAATTGTGAAACTTTTTCATGAGCAACTGATTGCAAAATATCTATTCAGTTGTGTGCAAAAATCACAATAAATTTCAGCTCAAGGGCATCAAAAGATATGCTATGAAATTCTTGTTAAAAAAGTCAATTTTATTGCAAAACTTCCAATAAATAATAAGTTTGAAATGTTTTTTGGAATTTTCCTGAGTGTTTTATATGTTTCCTTTTCCAGCAGTCATATTTGAAAATTGAAAATGTTTTTGCAGTATAAATAGCTAGTTGAATTTTCTTAATTATATATATATATATATATATATATATGTGACCAGTTTTGATTCAAAATCTTTATCAGAATAAATTTGGAAGGAAAATTAATTGCAATTAACTACACTTAAAATTAATTAAATTTTTATGCATTAGAAAATGTTGATGTTATAATAATTTTTTCTTTATTCAGTAATCTTGATCTTATTTCTTTCTTTATATATAGTGATTTTGCAATTCTTTTTTAATTGGCTGTTGATGTTAGGTGACCTGAAAAATGTTCATAGATTCTTGTATCAAAGTGTCTTCATGTCTCTCTGATGTAAGATTGTTGACAATCTCCATATGTATATTTACAAATTAATGAAGAAGAACACAGTAACTTTGCTACAGGATCTTTGTTTTGAATTTCTTCAAGGTTTAATTTATTTTTCTTAGATTGCTTAACTGAATCTTTTAATATAGAAATTGACTATATGGTTTTTTTAATTGGATGTTGATATTTCAGGTCACCTAACATCAACATCCAATTAATAAACCCATATAGTGAACATTTCAACAAAATAGTTTGTCTTATAAAAGAAGTGTAGTAAAAGATCTGTGTTAAAATTCAGTGGCATTGAACTTAAAATATGAAAAATATGAAAATTTCATTTTTTGTTATACTTTACATTACAGTAAGACAATAATGAATAATTATGATGTACACCATATAGAACATTGCCTAAATTATTACAGGATTGGGCTGAAAAATTGTACACCCTTGAGGTGGGGGCAGTGAGTTGTGTTTTGTGAAATACTTTTACCAACATTTTTTAATTTGGATGTAATCATATATGATGATTTAGTTATTTTTGTTGTCTGGACCAAAAAATAGAACTCTCTTGGTGTGACAGGACTTTACATCCAATTTATTTGTTAATTTTTAAAAATGTCTTGTTTATTCAAAATTTGAAATTGACTGCCCTGACTATGTAATATTGTTTGTCCATATTCATAGTTTTGATGTTAGAGTAATTCTTAGCCAGTAAATAGAAATAACATGAGTAAATACATTGCTTCCTTCTATTTTTAATTCTCAATAACCTTTAGGTTATTTATCACATTTTTTTTCTAAAAATGATGAAGTCAAATTTGCATATCAAATCAAAACAATTGATTAGATCTTTGAAAAAACTGGGAAAGATGTAATTGAAGGGTATGCTTTCACTGTGCAAAAGCTTATTAGTTTTTTCATAGTCTTAAAATAAAAAGAAGGCCACTTTACTTCTAACAGGTTGACACTGGTATCACCCTCAGTTCACTGAACTTATGTGCTATGAAGTCTGAGAGCTTTCCTCAGAATAGCATGTGTTCTTAACAGTGTTACCTTCTGTACTAACACTCATCACCACTCTGATAATCTCAACTCCTCCATAGTAGTTTCTATGCTTCTTACTCACTTCTCCTAATGTCCAATTACTACTGGAACTACTTCAAGTTTCTTTGACATCCACAATCATTCAATATCTTCTGCCAACTCACTGTACATTTTTACCTTTTTTTTCTCCTTGCTAACAAATTCTGGTAATTTGGTACTTCTATGTATATCCATTTTTCTTGTCTACCACTATTACATCTGGCCACCATGTTTCTATTATCAACTTGCTTGTCTGTATTTTGAAGTTGCCAAGTATTTAGCCATCTGATTCTCTATGACTACCTGTAGTTTGTTTGCAAACCAGCAATGTCCTGCCTCCCAATGATGCTGCCCAATCAAGTTTTAGTGTATAATGTTCTCAGTCTTTCAATGCCTGAATATTTGCTCAATCTGCACCCCCTTCTTGCATTTTGCTATCAGTTGATCTACTACATCCAATTTTTTCAACATAATCTGCACTAACCTGTCTCTTTGAAGCCCTTGCTTTTATGATCACACCACTTGTCTCCTGTTTCTAACCCATACTGCTTCCACAAGTTCCAGTGCACTATTCTCCCCATTTTGTCAATCATGAACTTATCCTCATTCTGGGACAACTTCTGACACCCTGCTATCAAGTGATCTACTGTCTCCAACTATTTCATATATAGCATACACATATCAGTTACCTCAGCTCTTCCCTCTATGTACTTCTTTATCCAGCTTGTTGCAATTGCTTGCTCATGTGATGTCATTATCAGAGCTTCCATTTCTAGTTTTAGTCCTGCCTTCTTTAGCCACTTGTTTCTCTTTTGCTACACACTTTTCTCTATTTCTACAGTATTCTCTATGCATTACCTTTTGAAAATACCATGCTTATCTCTCCCCTTCTATCTGAGTTGGATATACTTACTTTCCTATAATCTATATTCCTATCTTCCTTAACTCCATAGTGACCACCAGTAGTGAAACCTTATGTTGCTCTTCTACATATTCTTTAAGTGATAGTGCTCCTGCTTGTACAGCTTTCTCCACACTTAACAGTTCTTTACCTCATTTACTCCTTGCCCTGTACATCTTCCATACTTCTAGTACCTTCCCTATTTCCTTTGCTAACTCTGTAACTATTCCTACTGAGTATCTCAACACTGGTATCACCCACATATTAATTGCCTTTGTGCAATTCTTTACATTCAATTCTGATTTCTGTAGTACCTTCCCTACCCTCCTTTTGTATTTTTTTCTTAGGTATATCTTCATTTCTGCATGATCTGTTCTTTCTCTCACAGTCACTCTAAAGTACTTGTACCTCTCCTTGACTTCCTCAATCTTATCAGCATGGCTTATGATCATTGCTCCTTAATCTGAGCATTGTCACTGTTGTACACTTTCCTAATCCAAATTCCAAAACAAACTCTCTACCTGCTTTCTCTAATGTCTCCACTTGCTTCTCAACATCTTACTTGAACTAGCATACATCTTCAGGTCATCAATTTACCATAGATGACTCACTGCTCAACCATTCTTCCCAACCTTTTTGTGATTGGGATTGATCTAACTAAAAACAGTTATGTGGCAAAGCAGTCTCCTTGAGATATGCCTTGCCTAGGTCTCAATCTTTGTCTGTCTATCACATTCAGCCACCTTACCATCTCCATCTCTGAAAGCTCAAACCACTTTCTTGAAAATCCATTGGATCTAGCATTTTTAGTACTACCTGTGTAATGTGCTGTCATATTTCTTCCTGTATTCTATCTGTGCCATTATTAAGTTTGTTTTCTTTCTATTACAATTATCCACCACTGCCTTGTCTATTAATGACTGATCTTTGAATCCCTATTCTTTGTCCTAAATTCCATCTGCTCCTATAACGCAAGCTGAGGAGGGCTATTGTAGCATCATCCAAAAAGGCAACTAAAGCTGAATAACGTCGAATGATTATTAATTGAAATTAATTGTAAAAATTTAGTTAATGAACTTTAGTTTATTTTTGTAAAATGCAACTAAGATTTAATATTGGTCAAAATAAGAAACTTGTTAGCCGATCAAGAGATAATTGACAAATTAAATTGAGCAAACTAATGCTTACATATGAACAGCCATATTGGCAGACGAATCATTTGAATTTTAAAATCAGCAGGTACTTTTTGTAGAAATTTTATAAATAGCTTTGATTCAACCATAATTTTGAGGAACAATAAATTCTTCGGAGTTTATTTAATTTTCATTTCTACTTTATCTGGTTTGATTATTTAATTAAATGTGCAGCTAGGCAAGTTGTGTTTAGTAGNTTGAGTGCACACACCGAGCTAACGTAGGGCATACATAATTAATCCCAGTTGAGCTGAGATGGTGATGTGGACTCAACCATCGTTCCAGAAGAGGAGGAGCTGTGTTGTGGAGATCGGCTTCGGGCAGGAGCCCATGGAACAACCAAAGAGGAAACATCATACTGCCCAGTCACCTAAACAGTGATGGTTATTACCTGAGTACTTAATTAATGTAACTAGTTAATAAGAAAGAGAAATTTGATGGTTCAACAAATGGGTAACACCTCACCCGCAGTTTACTAAGCATCCCTTAACAGTGACTAGACACGGCGTAACAAGCTAGGTGGAGGATGTTACACTATATAAAATGTCTGCCTACTTGAAATCACAGAATTTATTAATTTCCACATTTTTTCTCAGACATGATATTGGCCTAAAGTCTTGCTTCACTGCCTTTGTTGGGTCCTCATGTATCAGAATTGTCTTTCCCACTACCATCCACCCTGGACACCCACTCACCACATGCTTCTCAAATACCACTGCTAGTCTCTCATTAACAGTTGTGAACTTCATCAGCCACTACCTATATACATCATCTTTGACTGGTGTTTTCCAGTTTTTCATATTCCTTAGAGCTTCCTTCAACATTGTAGTTGGGACTACTTTTTCTTGTTGTCTAGACTCCTCTTCCAACTGCTCACTTCCCCATATATTCTTCCATAACCTTACTACATCCTAACTTGTTCTAGCTGTTGCCTACTCTCCTGCATCTTGTTTTTTGTAGAATCTTGTTCTTGAATCTCAAACTTCATATTGTCTCTTGCTAGTTTTGTATTTGCCTTATACTTTCTCAGCTTCTGCAAATAATCTCTGCTTAAGCTCTACCTTGAAGTTTCTATTTTTATTATTATTATTATTATTAATATTATTATTATTATAACAATCTATTGCTATCAGGTTTCAGAATTCCATTTATTGAGCATTATAACAAAGGCAATAAATTAGGGTAACATATTTAATAATAAGCAACATTGAGACGCACTGCACTAATCATTCACTGAGGAACACAAGAAACTGAAACTATGATAAGTTGGTGAGCTGCAACTAGTGCTGGATGTGCAATATGCTAAAGAAGATTAGAAAGAAATTAAACTCTAGTCAAGATGGATTTCTTATGGAAATGTTCTTAACCAAACAATCAGCAGATGCAGAATTTAATGGAAGTACAGTGGAAGAAAAGCAGGAAAAGCATCATATAGAAAATGAAGTAAATATTGCAAAGATGAGTAAATTGAATGAGTAAATGAATGAAAGAAAGGTAAGACTTGTACAGGAGGGTAACTATTCTGAGCAGAAGAAATAATAATGGCAAATTTGAGAAGGAAAAATTGATCAAAAGCAAAAACACATTCACTTGCACAACCTGTCATAACCCCAAACTCAAAATACCTCACCACCAGGGAGTGACATTTCCCCAACAGACATAGCATTAGAATCATTGCCAATTGAA
>CABFPE010000695.1:347907-363070 GCA_900660155.1 Hofstenia miamia | reverse complement strand
AGAAACAATAATAAGCAGAAACTATCAGCACAGATTCACAGCCCATGGACTGTGAACCAAGCACCAGCAGATTACCATTACTGATGACCCAGCTACATGCCTCCTCAGAAACCACCTCAGAGAGAACTGTATGACCCAAAGAAAGAGGAAAAAAAATGGATGCTTAAAATTGATGGAGAAATATTACACCCCTATTTTATTGGAACATTAAAAATGCATTACAATGCATTCACAAAACTGTCCCCAGAAATAAAAGCAAACATGAGAAAAGTCGCAAAACTTGAAGGAAAAAATCTACTGATAGTGCTTGATGCCAACAATAGACCAAAAGTAAATGTATTATAAGCTACCCACAGGAAATGAATGAAACATTGGAGAGACCATACATGTGAAGCACAGTGCACATTGTATTTGATGAAGATTTCACACTGGAGATGACACAAGCTATAATGGCATATAAAGACAAAATAGCAGAGATACCAAAAATAAACATGGATGAGGAATACCTCACAATCATACATGTATTGAAAGAAAAGGAATGCACAAAAAACCTGAAAAGAAGATTGATGAAACACTAAGAATGGCAGAAGTGCAGAAGATGAGAGTAGTAATAATCACAAGGTCAACAAACAAAGACATCCTGGACACCTACAAGAAGCATGCAAGCAAACTGAAAACATCTTCCCTTGGGAGAAAACACCAAAAGGTACGACCATCCCAGAACTAATATGATTCAATCTACAAATAGACTACTGGGCGCAGGTCTATAGAATAATGGTAGACCCATGCATCATGATCAACCTCTATATACAAACAAAAATGATTGGGCTAATGGCAGACACAGATGGCATAGAAAAGGCCAACATGCTATTCATAAAATGTAGCCTAACACAATGGCAAGATCATCCAAAACAGATCCAGAAAATATGGAAAAACATGACACTGCAACAAAAAGTGGAGGAGAGTTGACCAGAAATAAAAATTGGGACGCCATAATGAAAATTACACAAATCAGTAGAGATAGCATTGACAGAGGTGAACAAAGCCTATGAAGCTAAACACGAAAAAAGACTTCAAACAGTTAATATTCAAAGAGAAGAATGAACCAGAGACAAGCTACTGAACAATGGCTTGGATATTAGCAATATTCACAACCAAAGAAACAGAACAAAAACTTCCAATTTCACAGCACATCAACACAAGGTAGTAAAAGTGAAAAAATTTGAAATAGCAATGGCTCCAATCAACACACAAACAAAAAACTGTTTATTAAAAGGTCAGATTGAAAGGCTGGAGTCACTAAACAGATTGGAAATGCCAGTACAGACAATTGAATAAATACTCTGCCAAATGATAATGAATGAGAGCCCAATGGGGAAAATGTTGATAATAGATATAGTTAACAAGAGGGGGATATGTCCAAGTGAAATCACATTATTTGATGAACTAATGAAGAAATATATGTGGGGAGTGACATCCAAAACACGAATAAAGCAAATTGAACACCAACTGTGGATAATAACGAGGAAAATCATCAAAAGGAAACTAGCAAGCACAGAAGAAATCAGGAAAACAGTAACACAAAAGAATGTGCAGAAAATCCTCAAACATGAAATGGAAAGATATGAATGAGACAGCCCATTGTGTACATTCACAAAAATTATACAAAGCATGGAAATCATGAAATGAGGAGGAATAACGGAACCAGTGGAGGTCTGTGAGATTGTCACAAAAACACAAGCAGAGATGATGAAAGAGGAGGAGTTGTTAACATACTCACAACTACTGTTATCTCCCAAAACTCAGCAGACAATCAATGACAGGATAAACATAGAAAAGTGGGGAGAAATCAGCCCAGCAAGAACAATAGAATGGATAGATACTGATGACAAACAGTTCTTAGTCAAGATTAAAGTCACTAGAGAAACCAGAGAAATCAAAGAGAGGAACTTCCAAAATATCAGAGAACAACAAACAGTGGCAACAATGAAGCTCATGTTCACAGAAGCATTTATGCAAAATGAACTGGAAGAATTGCTAAAGCCACACAACCAGTTAGCAGTAGACATTGAATGTATAACAGCAAGAATAGACATCAAAGAAGAAATATGATTAAAACTAAGTAGAAGGGGACTGACACAAGCATTCTGGAATACTATCCTGGAAGCAAAAATGAACTTCCCCGCAATAATAGGCATAGCAACAGCACCAAAAATGGAAGGTTCATACCCACATATTGAAAGAAAAATCAAAATGAAGATCCTGATATGCACACCGCCAGAGACAATCGCGATACCAATGGTCTTCCCATGCTGGAGACTACTGAAAAAGTCAAAGTTGCGAAAACTTTTCTTCATGAATACAAATCATATGTGAACACAGAGGACAAGGCAAAAGCAATAACAGGATGTGATGACTACAAGAAGTTGAAAGAAATAATGTTGAAGAATGATAACAGAGACAGAGAGAGAGTATATATTGAAGGCATGATAACGCCATATCAACTGTATACACAAGGGAGACCCATCAATATACAACTACAAGATCTCAGGAAAGAAATTGAAAGTCAGACTCCAAAAGCAATAGTGCTATTCTCTGGGGTGAACAACATTGTATAGACAGACATCTGGGAAAGAAAGTACCATTACTATGACGTGACAAAAAGAGTCAAAATCGTAATGATGATGCAAATTAACAAGAATGATCCAAACAACATAACTGAACAAGAAGTAAGAGACAATGTTAGCTTCTTCTATAAAGATGTAGTGAACACCCACAGTCTAAGAAAGGTATTTATGTTCTTCTACCCAGACAACAAGATCAGAGAAGACTTGGCCCACACAAGCAGGGCCAATGTGCAAATGATGCTAATGATAGGAATCAAAGGAATACAACTATATCAGAAATACTATGAAATATTCTTGCAGAAAATCAATGAACTAAGAGAAATCATGCTGATAGCAGAGGACATTTGAGAGGCGAAATTTTTAAAATATGCAAATACATTGACAACTGAACAAGAGGCAGTCTTGAAGATGATAAAACAAGTTGAATTCGAAAAAACCACATGGGCTGATCAACATTGTAAGAGTTTGATAAAGATTTTTACTTGGAATTCTTATTTTGTTTCATATTAACAGTTTGATTATTTAATACGATGTTGAGCTAATTGAGCAGTGTTTAGTAGTGGTCTGGATACATCACAGGGAACGATTCTAGGGTCTCTGTGCTAGATCATGAAAGTGCACATAGGTTAGGTATAGGGGTTTTCTCTCAATTAGCCAACTAGCATTTTGCTGCTACATGTATCAAAATAATTAATTGCCAACAAATGGTTGGATGAGCAAAACTTAGGGAATATATTAATATTATTTTAGATCCAAATTAATGACCAATAAATGACTGATAAAGTGACCATACATGTATTAATTTATAAATGTAAGTTAGGAAGCTGCTCAAAACTAATATATTTAGAAATGCCAATATATTTCAGTAATGGCTACATGTAGTATCAAATGAGCAGCTAGTAACAAGTCAGGTTGTGAAGAGATAGAACACTTTGACAAAATAGAGTTTAAGTCAAATTGTGTCATGTCTTGAGTATACACTGAGCTAGGATAGGGTACACATAAACTGTATCAATGAGCTGAGGTGTGGCACTCAACGAAATGGATCATCGAGGAAGTGGTGAAACTGGATGTGAAGATCAGCTTCAGGCAGATGCCCATTGTCAATCATTGGATAAAGTACCGCATGGCTTCATCACCTAAATAGTGAATGGTTAATCCCAGTTTACTTTATGTTAACAGAGATAACAGCCAAGCAGTATGCAATAGGTAAATCCCTACCCGCAGAAATACGACTAGTGTTATGCAGTAACAAGAGATAAACGGTAATAATGCCTGGTAGAGGATGTTACATTACGTTAGAGGTATGAATATGAGTTTTTCTCCATTTAGCTGACTATCAATTCATTCATTTACATGTATTAAGTAATAGACTTCAGAGATAAGGCGAGCTAGCCAATTGTAGGTTATATCTATATTATATCATCTTGACTAAGTAGTTGACCTATAAATAGACTGATAAATAGACTGAGCATGTATTGTTATCTAAATGTAAGTTAGGAAGCTGCAAGTAATTATTTATTTATCTATATTAATTAAAGCCAATAGTTTTTGGTAATGCCTAAAGTGATATATATTAAGCAGCTAGTGACATTGCCAGGATGCGAGGTACAAAATTACACATTACAAATTGAGCTTAAGTCAGTTACATCCAGCCTTGAGGGTTGCACTGAGTTAGGATAGGGAATACATAAGTTGCTTCATTAAGCTGAGACATGGAACTACTCAATCAACAATGAAGGCATACGAGTGTGGAATGATTCGGAGATTGGAGTCAGCCGGAGGCCACAGTAGAAGACAGGTGAATCATGGAGGAAAGCTGCGATGATGTCATACCTAAATAGTATCAGATTAGTTGGAGTTAATTTAAGTTAATAACAACATATCTTATATGAAGCAAAACAAAGATCAGTACATCCCTACCCGCATCTAACAAGAAGTCATATTTAAAAGAATAAATAACTCTATGTTAATGCCCGGTAGCAGATGCTATATTAGCCACATCCTTCACCACACATCAGCAGAAATAGGAATTGCTCTTGAATTTTGCCAATTATTTTCATACTAAGATGGGTAATCATATGCATATAGCAGGTAACATGCACCATTTTGAAGTAAAATGTTTCTTTGTGTGTCATGGAAGCAAGACTATTGCAAGAAAGAGTGTGATTTTTCTGGAGATTGGGTGAACACTTTTTAAATATGATGTTAATAAGATGTGGAGGGCAAGGTTTACCTGTTAGCAATTCCCCTAAAAGAATCATGTAATATTTTCTTAATAAGTAGTCTTCTTCATTGAAAATTGGGTAGCATTACAATAACCCCAAAATTTGGCATTGACCTAAAATATTACAAGTTGTATGACACAAAAATATTTACTTTTTATTGATGAAACTTTAGGGAGCATATGTAGTTGAAAGTGTTTTAACAATATGATTAGGGTTTTAAAATTTCCACAAATGCAAATAATGGAANCCATTGGATTTCTTGAAAAGATTGGGTGAACACTTTTTAAATATGATGTTAATAAGATGTGGAGGGCAAGGTTTACCTGTTAGCAATTCCCCTAAAAGAATCATGTAATATTTTCTTAATAAGTAGTCTTCTTCATTGAAAATTGGGTAGCATTACAATAACCCCAAAATTTGGCATTGACCTAAAATATTACAAGTTGTATGACACAAAAATATTTACTTTTTATTGATGAAACTTTAGGGAGCATATGTAGTTGAAAGTGTTTTAACAATATGATTAGGGTTTTAAAATTTCCACAAATGCAAATAATGGAAGCCTGTTTTCAATGCAAAAAACCATAAAAATCCCTAATGTATGTAGTTCCATTTTCCCGGAATGACTTCAATGGTTTGCTGGGTCAGTCATTTTAGTGTTACTGCCCTCTCATTCTTAGCACTCTTGAAATTGCTTGCAATGAGATTTGATCTGCTGACTGCAAATGTACAAGAAAATTTGCTACAAATTTTTTAAGAACATGACAGAAATCTGACATATTCTTAAATCAGAAACACCAATGATTCATGTACCATTGATGGTCTTTTACCACTTGGTGAGTAATGAACTTATGATAAATAGTACAATGAGCCAATAATGAAGGCTTTTTAAGATATTTTTTCAAATTATTCTTGTGATCCAAAATATAATGCTCAAAATTTTTTTGATACTATTATATAAAATATAAACAAGAATATATAAACTAATGGTATTCACTATAGTGATATTATATTAAACAAGCTATAAATTATTACAACTCTAATATATTTTCGTTGCTTATAATATATTTGTAAACATTTGATAATATTTTTTTGAGGTTATTTGTGTGTGTTTGAAAAAACTTATTATTGGTTCATTGCTAAATATATGGCTGGGCCATTAATGGCTCAGTATTAAATGCCAATAAATGATGATAATGGAAAATATAATGGACCATCACTGGCCCATGAATTCTTTTTGTTGGGTAGTGCACTTAAAAATTCTGGGGATGAATCTTGACTGGCCACCATTTACAGTACCTCTCAAACCAGACTGTTTTGCATACCAGTGAAGGTGCTGCTGCCAACATCCAATGAGATTGGAGGTCAATTTGCCGATGCCGCTCTGCAAAGTTCACTGGATGTGTCACTATTTACAGTGCATTTCTCAGTGAAAAGTTGGTGTTTGCCTAGTAATGACAAGTAAAAATAAGCGAAATGCACTAATGTATCATATCCAGAGTTCAAATTATATTTCAAAAAAAGCATTTAATAGCTTTTGTTATGTAGAAAATGGAAAATTATGTCAATTGTATATGAAAAACATTACTTTGAAAAAAGCAGTGCAAAGAAATGTGGTATCATTAAAAAATGCAACCCTCCTGCAGAAATAGTGAACTGTTATAAAAAACATTAGTTTGTACTGTCTCAAAATTTCAAATGTCAATTTTTGAAAATATTGTAATTCAAACCTTATAATTTCGGCTTGTAACTTCTTCATCTTGCATTTGAGTTCGTATTTCATCAACTTTTTTCAATATCTCATATTCAAATTTTGAATATTGGGCATGGGAGTTGCCTTCATTGCTCATTTCAATAATTTGACTCACAGATTTATTATAATTCCCATTTGAACTTATTTTGAAGTTAACAAAGAGTGGTTTTCCAATAAAATATAAAATGAAGTGGAGTATTCTTGGAATACGTAGCATTTTATTTGGATTCTTTAAAAACCGTGTAGTGAAGATTGCGAGACATATCGATATTGCTACCATCGCTGTTACCCCAGCATTCATCTAGATATATGCTATAAATATTAAGTATCATTATTGTTTTTTTAAAATATTTGTATTTATTTACATATTAAAAATGCCACAATTTTGTTATATTTTGGCACTAATAGCATTAAAGATTTAGTATTTTTTAAAATAACACGCTTTACTACAATATTTTGAAATTAATTTCAATACGATCTAAGCAACAGAGCTGAAATTTTGATAATATTTAGAAAATTGAGCTAAGGCAGAATCTAAGCTTAACTTGGATAGCACACATGTCAGTCAGGAATAATTGAATAATTATATCATATTATATTATAAAAACTACATTGCATAAAAAATATAGTGCAAAATGTCTTTTAATATGCTAAATATGCATTTTGTATCAAGCACAATTTCGAAATGGTTTGTAATAACTGCAAATGAAGTATATTAATAAGCAAAAAGTAATATAATAAATAAATAAATATATAAAGAAGCTCCTACAATTAGCCTGTAAATGTATAAATTTTTCATTTAATGGAGAAATATGTAAACAACTAAGTGGAATGTCAATGTGGTCATCCTAGCCCAACTTTGAGCAAATTTGAAACTTTTAAAGAATGTAATCCTTTAGCATGCTGTAGAAATGTTGATGATACATTTGCAAGATTTTGCTCAAAAGAAGAATCTATAAATTTCAGGACCTATATAAATTAAGAGTAACCAAAATTAAATTCGCAATAATACAGGAATGGGACAATATGATTAATTTTCTTGATGCTGTAGTAACGTATCACATGAATGGCAATTTAGCCAAATATGGTACCAAAAACCAACTTCTACAGACTATATTATATGTTTGCACATATAACAGGGTTTTTGGCAGTACTCGGGTTGCTCGAATGAGCACACAAACCTTGATCAGAAAAATTTGGAAGAAAAATAATCAATACCCGAACTCGAACTTGATCAAAAATCATAAATTTGAATTATTTTAAATTTCAGTTTCTTTATAAATCGCAAATATATATTTTTAACATACAAAACTCGGAATTATGGCAGAATTGTATTTTACGCTAAAAAAACTCGATCGAACTCAGAATTTTCTTCAAAAAAATACTCGGTCTTGAACTCGAAACGTAAAAACTCAAACTCATACAGAGTAATTTGAACTAGACTTGAAAATCTTGTATATATGTATGTATAATATTGGATAGAATATTAAAAAGAAATTACTTCAATAACAATAGGTACATCTGATGTCTTTGAGGGGACAGCTTCTTTGATGACAAGCGCATTGACACAAAGTGTGAGAAAAATAGTAATACCAAATTCCAATTTTGCACCCGATTCAATTGGTAATGCCAATGTCAACAGTGAAAGAAGACTAATTAACATCGTGGGGCATAATATTGTTAGAAATGGATCCATTGGATTTCTTGAAATATCAAAGCAAAATAAAACATAGCTTTTACCCAAATCATATTTAATCGAATCTATTGATAATATTTCCCATCCATTGGAATCCTTTAGGTGTGTCTAAGTACTAAAGGTTATGAATACGCAGGTTTCCCATGCAAAATAGCAAACGTTTAAGAAGAATCATAATACTATTGTATCCGTAAATATATTGAAGTTCTTTTTTGAATAAATTCAAAATAGATTTTAACTGATTTATGACTGTCATAAAATCAGTTTTATAGTCATTTTACAAAATCTTTCCAATGGTTATAAATATGCACTTATACAATGCAATACTATACCGTACATTACGCATTTAAAATCAATTAATCAATGCATATTCTTGGTAAAATCTCTTTGAAAAGTATTGCTTGTAACTTTTCTCTATTGATTTAAAACAGGATTGAATTTTTATGTATATCATATTAATTAATTAGTTGTCGAATATGGCAACTTACCTCATGTTGTTTTAACATAGTTAGTGCATTTACAGGATTTTTATAGTGATTTTCATAACTTCAGAGCATTTAAAGTTGATATGCTTACCATTGAATTAACTTCTAGAAATTGTGATTTGTCAACATTGAGATTTAAATCTCTCTTTCCATAAGATCTTGAGTAAAACTTCAAATTACATTCTTGCGCATCAAATGGAAACTTTCTTACATTAAGTAAACATAATGAAGCTGTAAATTGCTCTGCACACATCAATGACTTTCCATCATTATGAATTTGGACGAACTTCTTTTCATTTTGCTTTATTTCTACCATATTACCAAGAATGATGTCAGGTGTCCAAACATCATCTGCTGGTAATACTATCTAAATTCAATAATTAGTATTTGACAAAATGTCATGATGACAAAGGTGGAAGCGGGCCGTTATTTTTTTTTACCAAGCCAGGCTTTAAGCTCATATATATTTTCAAAAATCAATGCAGTCCGGGCCACAACCCATATTTGTATTGCATTCATCCGCAAATTTAGTCTAATAATAAATATATTATCAAAAATAGGAGCAAGCCACTGGAAAAATAGAAAGTATATTGAAAATCAACAAAATCCATATAAAATTAAAAGCTTAGAATACTTTTTTGAAAACAAGCAAATTGATAATATACGCGGAGATTATATAAAGAATACTGTTTTGCAGGAGCAGCTAATATGGTAAACCACATTTCATTTATTATATATACATAAATATATAAAGATATTTAATATAATATATATATATATATATATAGATTTCTAGATAGATTAGTGTATGTACTGCACGCCGAAGTTAATTTCATGGAAGTGGCTTAGGCCTTAGAAAGAGATATGGAAAATTGAGATGTCATATGTGTGTAATATTGTAGGGAGACAACTTTGCACCACTTCTGTTTGTAGTTGGCCTAATCTCAATTACAGAAACAGTAATGGAGACAGACACGGGGTATAAGTTGGAGAAAAATAGTAGAGCAGTTTGTCACCTTAGGTGTTTGACTGCTTGAAGATGTATGCTAATTCAAAGAGACACTGGAGAAGCAAGTCGAAAGTCTGAGATGGTGCTTACGTTAAGAAAGTGTGCAGCAGTGACAATAATCAGAGGCAAGTGTATGCATGTATCTTGTTTGAGAATAAGTAGTGGGGAAAAGATTGGAGAGATCAAGGAAGGGTACAATTAGTAAAGAGAGACTGAGCAGATGATATGGAAATGAAGTCAAGACTTCACAAAAAATACACAATGAGTTAAGGAACACTCTACAGCATAAAAACAATAAATATATTGAGCTTTTCTAGTGTTGAGATGCTTAGCATGAATAGTTGCATTTACCAAGAATTAACTAAGGGAACTAGGCAGGAAGACTAGAACGTTTCTGGCATCAGAGTGAACATTCAACTTAAAACAACATATTAAGAAATTACAGCTAAGTAGAGAGGAAGATGTAGAAATGGAATCACTAGGGCCAAGGGAATATGTACTAAGGAAACCTAAGGGGTTACTAATGGAAGTCATTGTGGAGTTAAGGAAGATGAGAACAGAATGTGGGGGGAAGAAGGCATAACAGAATAGGATAGAAGCAGAGAGATGACAAAGGTGCAGGAAAAATTGAGTGCATTAAGAATACTGTAGGAATACAGAAAGCTGTAAAAGAGAATAGAGCAACAAACCTGTAAGAAGGACAGCACTGTGAAGAGTAACAGAAATACTGATACTGGCAGCAAAAGAAGCAAGCAATTAGGATAAACTGTTTGGAGAAGCACGTAATCAGAGTAGTTGAGGTAAGTGCAAACAATGCAAAAATATTGGAAAGTGTAAGAAGCTGATGCAGATTGAGTATAAGTTCAGACATGGCAAGGCAGAGCATATGGTACACTAAAACTTGAGTAGGCGGTATTGTTTGGAGGCAGAATATTACTGGTTTTCAGATAATCCGAGGTAGTCGCAATGAATAAGATGGTTAGTATACTGTTGAATTTCAGCATACAGACTAACAACGCGATAGAAACATGGAGGCCAGATATAGTAGTGGTAGGTAAAGAGGAAAAATGCGAATTTTGGTAAAAAATAGTAGTAGAAAGCGATAGGAATGTAGAAAATATTGAGAAAGGTAAGATGGACACTTATGTTTGAAGTATTCTTAGTCGAATTTGGAGTACAGGGGGCACTAAGCAAAGAATTGCCACTAAATAATACAAAATTCCATATGAGCACTTTCTGAAACAGCATTGACTTTGTAAAATTTTACACTAGTAAGAAGTAAATATTCTTAAGCATTTTAAAACTAACATGTTTATTTTTTGCTGACTTTCAATAACATTGATCATTCA
The DNA here is from genome assembly GCA_900660155.1 of Hofstenia miamia. Classification (NCBI taxonomy): domain Eukaryota; kingdom Metazoa; phylum Xenacoelomorpha; order Acoela; family Hofsteniidae; genus Hofstenia; species Hofstenia miamia. The sequence goes on along the minus strand of CABFPE010000695.1, from coordinate 351,923 downwards.
TTTCTAACTGTGTGAAAATCCCTGCGCTTTTGCAACACTTGTTAAAAAAAGATGTCGTTTGCAACATGCAATATGACAAAGCACTAGAATAAATCATATCATAGGACATTTAGCAACGAAGCTAAAAGTTCGTCATTTTTTATAATCAAAAACCAGTTACTCTGAAAACAGATGCTTACCTCAAAAGGATGAACCTGTGGTATACGCTGTAAAATTTTTACAGGTTTAACTGATCATTGTTATTGAGTTGAAGACATGAACTCTAAGCAGTTTCTTCAAAAATGTCTGTGGAAAACTGCAAGACCTTATTTCGAAATTAGCACTTCATTTGAATAACTTAAATTTGACTCTCGGGAGGCTATACAGCTTTAGGGGATTTCAAAAACATTTGAAGCTAAAATAGCCAATTACACAAGGCAAAAATTAATAAGAAGGAAAATTCAATTACTTAATTTTATATATGATGATGTTCGTGCTTTCAACATTTCACAATAATGGAATGAAGTTGTTATAGTGTTAACTAGGGTGTACTTTTTTAACCAAGGCAACAATTGGGCATTAAATGTACAAGTATGTTTGTACTTTAAACAAATTTGAGTGAAGTCATATATAGAAAAGTTTAGTAATTCATTATTCAAATTTTAAATTTCACCTAGAGAAAAAATTATCATATACATTTTGGTCACGAATATATTTTGGACCAAAAAGAATATGTAATTTACATTCTATGATACTAAGAGACACTAAGCAGAACATATCAAATCACACAAAGCCAATAAATAAATTTACTTACATCTTTAATTTTATCACTTTCCCACTTAAGACGATAGTCATTCCACAGCAGACATATTTCATAAGCAGTTTTCATCTCTTGAGCAGAAACAGAAATATCACTTAGCATTTTAGTGTTAATATAATTGTGACATTCACTGGTTCTTCATAATATAGTTTCGGGATTATTCCTTTATCATACTTTTCGGTCAAAGACGATTTTATTTCTTTGTATTTTACCATGAAATCAGAACCCACTAAGCCTGATGCTTCAAAACACACCATTGAAAACAGTAATAAAGATCTAAATTCAATTACATTTCATTCTTCGTGATTGCATAGTTTTACTAAATTATTGAAAATTGTCTCTTTTACAATTGACAAAAATGCTTATAAATGCAAAAAGTTTAGAAAATGATTGAAACAAGATTAAACAAGAATTCAACAATCTAGGTAGTAGTCTTACAGGAATGACTTATTAGATTAAGTTTGCGAAACACATTTTTAAGGAAATTTTTGCAATACATTTGAATTGCAAGAGACAAAAATAATAGCCAGAAATTTTGCATCTAGCTTAGAATTAATCTAATTGCAACTGGAAATATATATGTATTTATTTGGAATTACCTCTATTTTGATTGAGGCCGCAAAATTGCAACCAAACCATATATCTTACGAAAAATAGAAATTGGGATGAGTTGAAATAATCGCATGAAATTATTTTTATGAACTTCCTGAAAAAATTTTGTCAATATATTTGGGCCTAAAAATTTTATGGTCATTTTGTCAGAGAATAGACTAACATGTATCTATACTGAAATATGTTTTTTATGCTTGGCTTGTTTTGGGCCCCATGATGCATTTTTGTTACAATTTGAGTAGCACATTGAGAATGGTAAGAACATCCAACAAAATTTCATCGATTTATTTTATCTGTGCGCACTGTAAGAAGTGGCAAATTTTTCTGACCTTGGAGATAAAGTATGCTGAAAATAGTAAATATCCCTATACATATTATTGTTGTGTACTAGGAGCAGCAACCTGCCAAATTTTCAAGGGATTGGATAACTATTAAGGAAAATAAGTAGAGGGTAGAGGTCTGTGGTAGGACAGGTTACCTGCAGACATGGACGAGTGCGGCAAAACATTTACGGGTGCGGGTAAGACAATTTTGCTAACGGGTAAATTAAATCTGTTTATTTTTTAGTTTGTTTGTACCTGATTGTACATGTAGAGCTTTTGACATATTTTATATAATCCCAATTATTCAAAAATACTATCCAATCTTGATCAATACTGCGCTCAGATATTACCCCTCAAGTTGAGTCGACTTCCAGTGACGTATGGGCGTTTTCCTTGACTGCAGACACTGGAAAGATAAATACAACTGTCGTGACTACACCGCAATTACTCTTCATTGGATTACGCAAGAACTACAGCTAAAAACGGCGTTGCTTTGCGTATAGGAGTATGTCGAAAATACCAAATATGCGTACAATGTACTCCGCGAAATATTGGGAAAAACTTTAGCATTCACTGATATAAGTAGCTTGTGGTTTAGACTACCATTCATTTCTGACGGTGACAGCAATTTGGTGAAAGTCTTCGCGGTTGATTTCGATCGCCCCTCCTGTTCTGCCCATGACATTAGTCTTTGTTGCAAGTATGTTGAGGTAAATTCGAGATCTGAAATTACAGAAGTCATTGAGCAATATAAAGAGGTGGTGAGATATTTTTAGATGAAGGGACTTAATGAATGATTTTTGGCATTATTAACATTTAATTTTTTATCGTTTAATTACGGGTGGGTACGGGTACGGGTTCGCACGGGCAAGTATTTCACGGGTACGGGTATGAAAACCACCTACCCGCACTCCCCTACTCTGTGATTCTTTAACCATCCCGATCCCGTTCCTGGTACCAGTCCCGTCAGTATGGTATCGTATTGAAAAATGTGGTACTGTTAACTTTTCGGTATGGGACTGGTACTAATTTAGAAATATTTAGTGGTACCAGGACTTCAGTGTATATTTGCGCTGTTTTTTATTTATTTTTAATGAGAAATCTGTAGTCGTAATTAATTATTTTGTTCAATGGATGTTACTGACAGCCAAAATTCAAAGCCAGATAATGTATTTTAGTACCCCAATTTAAGGAAACAGTAACGCATCTAAGAACACTCCGAGATCCTGTCAATGTTTTTGAGAAATTTATGGATTACTTTGTGTCTTCTTGTTCTTGCGTTTTGAGGCACTGATACGATGGAAACAAATGGTACCGGCAATTGGATTTACGGAACCGGGACAGTACTAGTACTAAAACATTTTTAACAGTACTGTAGAGGGTGCAATTTTGCACTATGCCAATAAGCAATGTATGTGAAAACCCAATGAAAATTGGATTAACCGCCCCTCCCTGCTGCTATACAAAAATTGCAAAAATGCATAAGCATATTATAATTATTGAATTATTAATAATCCCAACCCTAATCGGACCAATAATTCCAATAAACTCATAATTGCCGTCACATGCAACGTTCTTATTCCTAGTGCATTCACTTTACTTTAAAATAAGATTGATTGCCTTAGAGTATTTTCTAAATGATTGACATTGTAGTGGTGCTTATTTTGATCGAAAATCTTAACTCGTGGGTTCATTGAATGTTTTAATAACGTAATTATTAGTATTCACCAACCTTGACATCTGACAATTTGCTTAGTGAATTACAAACTAAATGCACTTTGTTACACGCTAGCCCAATGTGGTGCATTCCACTATGCCCAAGATGAAGTATATAATAATTGCAAGTATAATATATTATTAATGTGCTACATGAACCCACCGGTCATGTAATGCCATTTGTACAAACTGAAGTATATTTAAATACATTGTTTTTACATGCTGGTTCATCTGCACATGCTGTAAGCCATAAAAAGGTAAAATATTTGTGCCAATGGTCTTTATGTAGCATGTTCTCTATCCAAGGAAGTGGGTTTGCTCAACTTGTGAAGGTCAATGCAACAGTAAAACTGTTGGCACTTTTTCACAACTAAATTGAGTCTGTGCAAAGACACTGACTTCATTAATAATATTTATTATCAATCAACTAATTCAAGATTTCTTGTACTTGAGTTTCAAGTACTTATGAAATTTCTGAATTTGTAAAAGCATGGATTTCTTGGTGCAGGCTTTAATGAATTTTATTTCCCACATGGTTTGACCAATATATATATATATATATATAT
>CABFPE010000695.1:290543-303742 GCA_900660155.1 Hofstenia miamia | reverse complement strand
ATATATATATAATAGCTCTCGTATGTATAAAAAAATTAATTTGAAAATATATTATTGCAAAAAAATAATACTATTTTCCAATAAACAATCCCGAAAAATATTTATAGTACTTTACTTAGATATGCAAATATAAATTATCTAATTATTAATAACGTCAGTCGTATAATATGTATGTGAGGACGATGAGGTTTTTATAAATTAGAAGTAGCATAAAGATGTAATTAATTAAAAGATGTTTTTAAATTTTAGGAGAAATCGTGCCTTATGAACTACTGTTTATTTAAGGCTTGCTTTTCTTGAAGATAAAACATTAAAATTCGGTAAATGTAGTTCTTAAGTTTAAATCACGTAATTTTGGATGAACATGTTGAAATAAGCTGCTCTTCTACGGATTATTTATTCATAAACTGTTGCATAAACCTCGGATTATTTAGTAGTAACAAAGAAATCATACCTTATAGTTGTAGGTTGTAATATTTTCATTGCTGAGTTGAACATTTATTTCGTCAATTTTCTTTAAAACTTCTATTTCAAAATTGCTTAATGGGGCTTTGGAGTCACCTGCATCATTCATTTCAATAATTTGACTAACTGACTCCTTATAGTTTCGATTCGAACTTATTGTGAAATGTACGAACAGTGGTTTTCCGATGATGTAGAAAATCCAATGAACAATTTTCGGAATTGGAGGAAGTTTGTTTGGATTCTTTAACAGTCTTGTTGTGAAAACTGCTATGCATATTGATACTGCAACCATTCCTGTTACTCCAGCATTCATCTAAATTGAATTTAAAATTAAATGATGTTGAATGAATGTATTGAACTGCAATCTAAATGTGTAACTAACTGCATCCTCATCAGCATTTTTCCTAATGTTCAATATGCAAGAACAGAAAAAAAAATTTTAACATGACATGCGAGTTTGCAACGATACAAAAACAACATTAATGATGTTTTCATCAATAAATGAGCATTTCAATATTTGAAAAATAAATGATAGATTTAACGAACTTTGTGCAAGTGTACCAGTTCTCAATATATACGCATATTATTATACGCCAACTGCGATTATTCCTTGCGAAACATTTGAACAAACACTATCAGGTTTAAGGTCTCTTTCAAGCAACAAAAATTTTCAAATGTAGAATACAAAAGGATTAACAGCATATGTGAAGATCAAAACATAGAGCTTGGCATAAGGCATATAAATATCTTGGTCCGAAAGCGACTCATGTTTGCAATTCAAGTGCTAAGAGAAGATAGTATATAATAAGTCCAGAACAACTGTACTCCTAAAAAAATAACAGAGGGAGATCTAAATTGCAGCAGTGTATTTTTATTGTATATTTTAACCCCTAGCCAGCGTCATCATCCAAGAGGGTTGACGGGCATTCAGGAGGGGTTGATAAGCATTTTGATATTCCTTAAAATTTAGGCTAACATTTTAGCAAGACTGTACACTATTTTAAATTCTCTGTTGCATGCATAGGAAGGGGTGTAAACAATAGTGGGTTAATGGCAATAATTGCCATACGATACCATACAATAATGGAATTGACAGGATTTTAATATGGCCATTATTTATGTAAGGTGCTGCCATATTTCGCAATAATTGGCCCATAATGGTATTCCCATAACGAGTTCTTTAACAGTAACAAAGTATTAAAAATGCCATTTAACGTTTGTAAAATATTACGCCAATTTGATTACTACCGGTCAGCCACTTATTGCATGTTGCTCACGCACAACAAAAATCGATTACGTAATTTCTTTCGCTTCCCCTAAAAATTGAATTGGTAGAAATGTTTGCTTATGCAATTGATTGGTAAATACGTTTTTTACACAATTTTCTTTACATTTGGTACAAATAAAGGGCGTTATTATATGGTATCTCTTCCATTTTAAACTTTATATACGTGCTTGCAAGTTTTTTGAATGACCCTTTAAATACGACCACACCCTAAATCGTTCCTTTTTTAATAAAAATCAATCAATTTTTTTAAAGTCGATCTTAAAATAGTGAAATTTTTTCTTTAAAAAGTTGCTACCAACCATTCATCAACTATATTAATAGAAATATTGCGAATGAGCCGAGAATGTTCGCCCTTGTCTAACTGCCAAAGATACCCTGAATTTTATAGAATCCTAGATTTCAAAAAAGGTCAGAATTAACATTGTTAACTGAAATAGCATTGACATTGAAATTTCACCCTGTCATAAATGAATAAAAGATTTGTTAATTATACCATATTTTCTCTGTTTTATTCATAATTGTCATTATTGCAATTATTTATTGAGAACATAATCACCAAGTCCATCATAAGATTTAACGCTAACAGAATATTGCCATTGCCATAACTTACACTTCCGTGCATATATATATATATATATATATATCATAGTCAGACACATGTGCATTGCTTTTGAATAGTTGACACCCGTTAAAGCAAGATTGGCAAAGTCCTAAAAAAATGAAACTTATGTCAAATGTAGTTTTCAGTAAGCTCATAAACTGCCATTTTGATAGAAAACGTCAATTTTCTCTGATCAAATCAGGTAGTTTACAATAAATCAATATATTGCAATATATTGCATTTCTTAGGTTGCTAGCAAATTTGTATTGCAATATATTTATTTTGCATTTATTGCATTTCAATATTTTTGCGATACATACTGCAAGTTTTTGCTCATGAGCATCAAATGCATTCTACGCACATAAATCAAACATTATTTAATTGAATTTCAAATTGCATTTGCACTATCATCAGCAGCTTGCTTTCAAAGGGACACCAAACTACGTTCAGCAAGTGTGTACAAATGTCTATGCAAAATTACGATATTTGAAGCATCGCATCTTGTAAATTCAAGGAGTCATAAATTCAGTACAAGTAAGAACATTTCAGTTTACTGTACCAGGTTATTAGGGAAAATTGCTTATTGCTTATGATTGAGGTCAAAAAAGAAATTTTTTGTGCTAATTTAAGTTTGCAAAGTTTCAAAATCTTAAATCAAGTGTCTTGAATTCCGCAACAAATTGTACGTGTACTTCTGCTTTTGAATGAATTCCATGACAATCATATTTTTTAAATGTTTTGTCCTACTTTCTTCTTGTGGTAAATTTTTGCTGTCATTGACATAATGATTCCTCTTCAGTCACTTCTTGATGCTCGCAAATATATACTAATCATTGATGTCTGCAAGTTAACCTATAGCCTCATTATAACAAAAAAAATCTGGCTCTATTTTAGAAGACTTGATTGATTGTTGACAATTCTAACATAATAATAAGGTTGAGAGTTTATCAATAATAGAGTGATTACTATAACAGTGACAGTAATTCCAAACAATTTAGATGGAATGTCTATTTGACAAAAATAAATTCTTTTAAAAAATTTACTGAAATTTTTACAACAAAATAAAATTATGCAAAAAAAATAATTATGAATGGATTAATGAATAAACCATGAAATTTAGTGGTTTATACTTAAAAATACTTTGGTTTGTGGATAACCAGGCTTGTGGCTCTTAATAAATTAACTTCAATTAATTAATTAGCTGTATCAAATAACAGCAAATTTGGCCTGAAATTTTTTAAATAAGTCAAAAATAACTGGTTCAGCGTTTTAGTGCTAAATAGTGAACCCCCATCATTGCAATCAAACTCCTGGTGCTTAAATTTATTAAAATAGCATTCAAGTTCCTAATGGAAGTGCTATTGATGTTAATATTAGATACATTTATTAGTATAAGCAGATTACTATCAAAAATCAAATTGTCAACAATACAATTAATGTCCTTCCCTATTTACAGAAACCTTTATATTATTTTATGATTCTTTATTAATTTATTTTGATTATTTGCAATATTTTCCAAATTTTGTCTTAAATTTTGGCAATACTTCCTTTGCCTGTTCATGATATATTTAAATGCACATAGCTGATATTGGTGCCCGCACCAATGTATTTTCTTGGATCTGCTATTGGCTTCATGGGATTATATAAATTTAGAATCCATAATGAGTAAGATTTTAAAATATATCTAAATTTATAGTTAATCAAAAATTACTTTAATAATTATTGGAACATCAGCAGTCTTGGATGGGACTGCTTCCTTAATCACTAAGGCATTGACACAAAGTGTCAAAAAAAATGGTAAATCCAAATTCCAATTTTGCGTCTGATGCAATTGGTAATAAGAGTGTCAGAAATGAAAGCAGACTAATTAACATTGTAGGGCAAAGTATTGTGAGAAAAGCATCCATTGGATTTCTAGATATGTCAATGCAGAATATCACATAATCCATATCAAAATGATATTCAACTGAATCTACTGCTAAGACTTCCCATCCATTGTTGTCTTTGTAATATTTCTAAACATTACAAAACTAGATGTTTTTATGTCACAATATACGTTATGAAAAATAAGGTTTACTTGAAGTTTTCAAACTGTACTTTGCACATAAATGACAAATCTCACAAAAGCATCTTCAATGATACATTAAATCTGGCATAGTAGTGAAAGTGATTCCAAATTATGAAAACATGACCAACCTAATCATGTAGGAAAAACTAGTTAATAATTTAATAAAATACAACATGCACAGTAATGACATGCGTAATGATATTGTATGAAAAAGGCAAGGGAAATCGATTGCAAGGTGTCTTTGCTTTTATACTAAACATATAATTTAGCCATCTATTTATATGATATTACAACAAAATATTTGGTATGTACCAAGACATATACTTGATTCCAAGGAGATCATTGAAATGTGTTAAAATCTGGTTCACACAATAAACAACATAATTTTTACAATTTTGAGAATAATTGTTAAAAAATTTCACTAACGCAGAGAAACAAGAGAAAGAAGAGTTAAACTATAGTACTGAAATATATTTGGATAATTTAGAGGCTTATCATCATGCATTGGAAGGCGTAAACGTCAAAACTAAAGATATTGGAAAAATGATCTTTTATATTTATTAAATATCAGTTATTGCAATGATAAAATAATGTATTGTGTTCAAAAGCACAGAACTAGAGTATCTGATAAAATGTTTTCATTGGATCAATTCGAATGTTTCAATAGCATATAACAAAAACAATTTCTACAAAACCAAAACTATTACAAATTGTAAGACAGAGAATGAGAAATCCACATAACTAAGGAGGATGTGCACTTGGAATACATGATTTCTCACTCAAAATAGACTTTCATGATCTCAAGTTTAATCTTCGTCCCCATATACAATAATATATAATATACATCTTGACATGAGATAATATCTATAAAATCGGCAGAATTGCCATGAAAACTCCGTTTTTATAAAGATGTTACACAATAAAGTCGAGTTTTGATCGATTTAAATGTTCCGCTATAGAAACAATGAAAATTAATGTAATCATAAAATTAATATATCTTTATCATAGAACTATTTAGCACACATAGAATGACATATAAACTGTGTAGATAGCATTTAAACCCATGGAGCAATAGATCGCCAAATCTGCTCTAATCTTATTATAGTCGCAGATTGCAAAAGTGTGAATTTATAAAATTTATTTTGAAAGATGGATTGTATCCAGTTTTCATAAATAAAAAATAAAAAAATAGTTTCACATACAGTTGGTCAATGCGTACATTTTGATATTCAATGCTAGTGCATAGGACACCTTACCATACATGGAATTACTATAACTCTATTTAATTGGCTGAGAGTTTAAATCGATTGCGCATAGCAATGAGAAGTGAGATATAAATTCACTGAATATGTTAGCAGTATATGATAGCATCGAAAAATTTACTTATGCAGAGGTACGATGACCAGCACGCGTTCCTGATGCAAGAGTTTATGCAAACAGTGATCTTCAGAAAATGATGAAGAAAACTGAGCTTGTGTTTGGAACATCAACCACATGTTCCCCTACTTACATTAAGCGATCTAGCATTCTCTTTTCTTCCTCGTAATATGAAGGAGTTCACTTCTTGTGAGAATAAATCACAAGTACTATTTAATGACATACTAAGAATAAGAAGTGCTCGCAGCCATATTGAGTATGCATTTGTGAACTCAAAAATCGTTGGGGTGTACTTTTGCGTCACATTGCCTTTAAGTTGAGCATAGTCCCAGGCTTGATATTGCGTTGCATGCATTTGCAAAATTTTTGTTAGGCAAATAATGACGTCATTCCATTGAGCTGCAATGGCCTCCACAAATAACTCATAGGAAGAAATTAGGTATATTTAATAATCTGAGAAATATTATCTTCAATTTCGCGCGTATGAAATTTGCTATGTTAATACATTAGTGAGATAATGAAAAAATAAATTCTGACGTTTCTTTATCATCTAGAAAAGCATCTATGATCAATCCCTGTCAGGAAGGTTTTCTCTGACATTTCACTATTGCATATTATGTTGTTGATCTCTTAAAGAACGTGCAAGGATTTTTAAAAATTTATTTCCCGACGTTGATTTTTCAATAGAAAAATAGAAAATGTTTATTTCAAACTCGTTTTACACCAAAACCTATTAATCTATAAAACCATCTATCCTGATTTATTGCTGAATAAGCTTTCTTGTTTAAATCGTGCTATTTCACTTTGTTGTAAAGCATGTAATGAACTTGCAAATTGAATTATCGCACAACACTTATTTTGAAGCAAATCAATTTAGTTTTCCTCCACTTAGTGGTGTGCAATTAAAATGATTCAAATTTCTTGAGATGACTGAAACATCTAGAGAGTGAGCTTTCCAGAGACGCCGGAAGCAACTCAACATTGAGGGGGCAAAACTTACTAAGCTTAATATCAATATATTTTTTAAATTTTTGAACTTTAGGCAAGCTAAATTAAGGCTATCACAATCTTACAATTTTTACACTATTTAAAAAATACATACTATAATTATCTAAAAAGTGAATGGGTTTTCTGTCATTTATCTCAAAAATCGAGAAAGAACTTTTGCCTAGAGAAATAATAATATTAGACACTGTTTCCAACTTTCTTACTTAAGCGTAGCCCTTAAAATCGTAGAAGAATCTAGTAATTAAGAAGATGAAGTTCTTCACCTAGCAAACATTGCTCAAATAGTCTATTTAGTCACAGTATTCACAAAGTAGCAGAACGTTTCATAATAACATGCCTACAAAAATATCATGAAACATTGTTTTTTTTTGTTTTTTTGTTTGTGGAAGAAATACTTGACGATCATGGCATGTTGAAGAAGATATAGGCTAATCGAGAAAATCGCAATCACAATCAGCAGCATGTTGCAAGCAAGGTGTGGAAAGTAACGGCAGTAACACAAATGAAAATTCAATGAAACGCGTTAATTAAAGGGGTCATTTTGTAGCCATAACACAAGAAATTTGGTTATAGTTTGATTGGAGCATGACTAACCAATATTTAGAGACGCTTTAAAAACACTCAGTCCAATGAGAAATGTTTTTGATCTATTTACCCTTACAATAATATTGTGAAAATTCGGAGCCATGCCTAAATTGTAGATGAGTAACTACTTGGTTTTGTAATAGTGAGGAAAAGTACCCATTAATAGCCTTGTTTATATTGGCAGTGAAGCACTTTATAAGAACTTTGAAGTTGTCTGTAATAGAAATGCCGAAGTTGCTTAAGTGATATTGTATGTTGATGAATTGTGACAAGTGTTTCCAAAAACTGATTAATCACAAAATTGATTAACCAAAAACTGATTATTGCAAATACAAAATAGTAGTCCTAATAATTTATAAAGTTTTGTGTCCTTTACATTACTAAACACTGTCATTAAATTACTAATTAATATTCACTCAAATATTCATACAAATATTTTCTATAATTTTATGATTATTTTTCATGAAAATAGAAATAATTAAATTGAACATCAAAGATTAGCATTAGTTTCTTAAAAAGTCCATTTTTGCATTGAAATATGTATATTTTTGCAATATTTACTTGTTTTATATAAGTATAAAACCTGAAATAATGCATTATTCATTTGTAATTATGTACACATAGCATATTTCTTTGCTTATCATTATAGGAATTAGTACAGTAAAAAATATTTTGGGTGTTTTATTATTCTTTTAAATTGTTTGATAAATATAAACAAAAAAGGAACCAATATTGAAATCGTCAAATGAAATCAACATGAGGAACCGATGTAAACGCGTCCATGCGCTATTGAATTCGCTTGATGAATATTTATAAAATATGTATTATTGTGTCTGAGCTTCATTCAGCATATTAAATTCAAATATTGAGGTGGCACAGCCACCCCAATAAGAATATTGGGATGCCAATTGCCACTCTTGCACCTCACTTCCGGAGCCACTGGAGCAAACAATTATTATATAAATTAATTATACATGTATATAACATGAAGAGGAAAAGATATTATTTCAATTTCTAAAAGATTAAACTTAATCACGAATTATATTGAGAACTGCATTTACATCACAATTTTGTCTATTCAGTGCTAAAACGGAACGTGTGGCGTTCTAACTACATCTGTTCCACTCAAAGAATAGCTTGGAAATGACTCTCGCGTGAAATATGGGTTAAAGTAGTTTGTGCGTGGTGGCATTGGCCTGATTTGATTGTATGTAGCAGTTTTCTTTGAAATAGTATTTGTCATAACTATTAACGAGTTTGCGATCAACTACTGTAGTATTGACCAATTTCATTTTTTCCAAAAATTATTTTTTCAACTCTAAATCTTCTTTCGCAAAATATAGGAATACTTTTACAAACTGAGTTGGATGTAACATGATACAAATGTAAAGCATCACCATAATAGCGCTTTATTTCTTCTTTCACGCTTAAACGTCGTATGTCATTTGATTGAGTTTAGAATTTGTAGTTCGATTTGATAAACGTGAATTAGAATTCGGAGGAAAAGATGTGTTACTATTATTGTAACGCCCCGCGACCTCTGACTTTGAGCGCTGCATGCCTCAATGGGTTTGGAAATCTTTGCACATATCAAGGAACAGTCAAAGTTCTTTGTTGCCGCCATGGGCTCAAAACCATTTATACATGGACACCTAGCTATGGAGAGAATTTAAATCTTTATCAAAAATTCGAGCTTTTCAAAGAAAACTTGTTAATCTTTTCAACAACCTATGCCACAGCAATAAGCTTTAAAAGAAATTGTCAACATTGCATTAAAGAATGTTCACCAATAGACTTACCCATGCTCCAAGATTTTCAAGTTTGGAAATAGGCCTGAAGAAAATTCTTTATAAATGTGGAGAAGTGGTATGTCCTTAAAAAGGACATTAGAGTGTTTAAAATTAAGGGACTTTACAACTAAGGTTTCGCATCACGGTCTCACCGTGTGGTCAAGAAGTGCAGAGTTTTCAAATCGAATTCAAGATACTCAGCCAGTTTTCAACTTTTTACGTTGCGAGTTCGATTTCGAGTGTATTTTTAAAGAAAATTCCGAGTTTTTCTATTTCTGAGTTTTTTAAAGTAAAAAATATATATTTTACAATAATTCAGAGTTTTGTAATCTAAAAAATAATGATTAGCAATTGATAAAGAAACCGAAATTGAAAATAATTTAATTTTTACTGAATTTTCAATTTGATTTTACATTGATTTCGAGTTCATGTAAACTTATTAATGATTTCTCTTTCGAGTTTTTCTGATCTAATTATATGAACTCATTTGAGTTCGAGTTTTTAACATTCCAAACACTCAAAGACCCTGGTGGAGATGGGCTTAGTTACACATCTATGATGACATTTGAAATTGATTTTATAATATTAATACATATTTCTTCCCATGTATTTTTTTCAAAATACCGAATCAAAACAATGGTTTATTTTCAAAAGCCGTCGACCTCTAAACTAATTATTACACAATTATTACATTAATTATTGTAATTTTTAAAATATCTTTCAAATGATTATGTTACTAGTTCACAACTGAGAATTACAGCAATAAATTGCTGGAAATTTGTATTTGAATATAATAAATATGCATGTTTCAATTATTCTTTTTATAATCAAGTAAAAGCCTTTGCTCACAAACTGATATTTTCAAATATCTCAGCAAAAATAGAATAGATCAATGAATGTTGAAAATATGTTTGCAAATGTTATGTGTCAAATATTAAAAATTTTGCAAAAACAAGACTTTTCTCATTATGACATCAAGAAATGTTCTACATTCTCTCACATTCAGCATCTTTGTGAAAAAGCTTGCATATAGAGATAAGGGGTCACCCAAAACATCTGAAGCTTGTGTGCTTTAATAAAAATTACAATCTAATCAAAAATATCTCAGCAAGACCGAATTTTTACAATAAACATAGAGTCACATAAAAATGGAATAAATCACATTTTCCATTTTTATTATTAATATTTTAGTTTCAAAAAATTTCAAATATTTTGTGGAATCCACAAAAATAATTAACAAGTTAAACAATTCTCTTCTAAAGTTTTGTGGAATCCACAAAAATATTTTACAAGTGAGACAGCAAATTCCAGCATTTTGTGGAATCCACAAAAATAGACAATCGAAATAAAATTCACTTACAGAAACGACTAACACTTATAAATTTACTTAGCAAATGCTTACTATAGTAAACCAATTACTAAGTACAAAAATAAACCATAAAAAATTTAATTATACTTTTACAAATCAATCATTGCAGGACTGCAGCCTCCTAAAAATACAGTGATAATGCATGCATTTGAATATAGGCATGCAAAATTAAGACATAGCATAGAATAAATATTTAAACATTGTTTCAAATTGAAGCATCCAGCAGAAAAATCTCTTAGTCACACTCAATGCTTTTGAGGAAAATGGCAAAAAAATTGAAAGAAAGGGTGAAATCTAGTATACAATTACAATATATTTTGCAAATAAAATATACTAACTGAGCTAGTCTCAAAAAATGGCCGACCTTTTAAATGAAAATAAAAATTTGCTAACCAAATAAATCTGTTTGAGCTATAACTTTCTAAGAATGATCTAGTTAACCAAAAATATTAATTTTACCAAAAGGACTCTAACTGAAAACAGGAAAAATGTGACTTATATATACTTTTTTTACACTAGGTGCTGCTTCAATTATACATATCAAACGATATAACAAACATAATACTAAAACTTTACCTTCAAAATGAAAATATATGAAATAAGTTCAGCTTAGAAGACAATCTTTTACAACATAAACATTAATATGTTCTTTTAATTCCAAATCATAGTTCAATGTTTATTGCTTAAAAACAGACATCTCAAACACAGCTCATTTTTAATTTTTAAAAGTGCGGCATATTAAGATAAAATTCGCTATAAATGAATATGTATTATAATCGATCACTGTGAGAAAACACACTTGAATTAGCATGAGATTTAAAGAAAAGAAAAATGTGTAATTAAGTATTATTTATAGTATATGTTGACCATATTTGCTAATTGCACCCACGTCGTCGGTTGGCCAACTATTGAAACTGCTAGCGGCCAAGTCTACTTAAGAAGGATTAATTGAAACCGCCGGTTGGAATAATATACACTCGTACAAATAGTGCCCGCGGATTTGATTTGCTAATTCAACACTAGTGGCCAACTGACCGAAAATTTAGTCGTACTCAAAGTTTTCGAATTGAATTCGAGTTACTCGGACCGAGTTCAAATATTTAAGATTCAAGCTCGAATAGTTTTTTGAAGAATAGGGCTATCCCGAATTCGTTCGTCATTTTTTTCAAATTTCCTAGTTTTTTCGCTAAAACATATTTATTTGCAGTTGAAAAAGAAAGTGAAATTTAAAATAATTTATTTTTCAAGAGATTTTTATTTGAGTCTGAGCAAAAGTATTAATGAATTCTCTTCAGAGCTTTTTGATTGAGTTCCGCTAATTCATGTGAGTTGGAGTTTTTAAAATAATCGAAATAGAACTTTTAAAAGACAACAATTAATAGCATTTGTTAATTGCAACTCTTAAATTCTTTCAAAGAATTGAAGTTTAATTTTTTTAAACATTACTTCAAAATGTTATGAAAGTAAAATAAAAATGTATAAAATATAATTCAGCTAGTGTACTAAATATACTGCTTTATTGGTTTTACGAAAAGTCGAAATTATATAATAATATAATAATACATTTTGAAAAAATCTTACTTTGCACATCTTGCTCTTTGAAAAAAAACCAAAGAAGTTGGTGATATCTTCGACTCAATGTGAGAATCTCTATATAATGCTATTTGTATGTAAATAATATCCGATGCTTTTAGTACTCCGTGCATTGTGAAAATTGTAATGTCCAATACAGTAGATATACTTCTGCAAAATCAACCAAAATCTATAGAAATTTTTGTTCCAACTTTCAATTGTCATTTAACGGGCACTCAGCACTGTTAAAAATGTAGTGTTGCAAGAAAAGTAACTTTTAAGGAGGCGCATGAGCACGAACGATTCACCTATATAGGATACAGTGGTGGCGAGATTTACTCTATATCCAAATATTCGCACTTCATGTGAAAGATTTCTTTTGTANTTGTATGTAAATAATATCCGATGCTTTTAGTACTCCGTGCATTGTGAAAATTGTATTGTCCAATACAGTAGATATACTTCTGCAAAATCAACCAAAATCTATAGAAATTTTTGTTCCAACTTTCCATTGTCATTTAACAGGCACTCAGCACTGTTAAAAATGTAGTGTTGCAAGAAAAGTAACTTTTAAGGAGGCGCATGAGCACGAACAATTCACCTATATAGCATACATTGGTGGCGAGATTTACTCTATATCCAAATATTCGCACTTCATGTGAAAGATTTCTTTTCTATCACGGCATTTTACTACGTTGTTAACTGCAGCACTGTTTGACTGTAATGCATAGGCCTAATTACAAATGCAGATCTGCGCAATGCAAATGAGTAATCCACATTTATTATAACTTATGCTATTAAACAATTAGGCCTAATTAAAGCTTCCGCAAAATACTCGCAGCATGACATCCAAGTGCACACAATAGCATTCGCTTTGCACGTGTGAGGAAAGCAATGCGTCCACTGCTCATTGCTTTGACAGCATGCAATGCAGATTTATTCTTTGGCTGCTATCATAAATTCAAGTTGCATTGGGTTTCTATATAGTAATCTGCAAATACAGAATATGTAATTGGTGAATTGGTTCATACGTCATATCAATGAATTTCTACTGTAATGAAAAGGACAATTGGTAG
>CABFPE010000695.1:259391-289705 GCA_900660155.1 Hofstenia miamia | reverse complement strand
GAATTTTATTTCGATTGTCTATTTTTGTGGATTCCACAAAATGCTCGAATTTGTTGTTTCACTTGTAATATATTTTTGTGGATTCCACAAAATGCTATTTTTTGTTGTTTCACTTGTATAATATTTTTGTGGATTCCACAAAACTTAAAAGAATTTTATTTCGATTGTCTATTTTTGTGGATTCCACAAAACTACGCTAGAATTTTTTGTTTCACTTGTAATATATTTTTGTGGATTCCACAAAATATTTGAAGTTTTTGAAACTAAAATATTAATAACAAAAATGGAAAATGTGATTTATTCCATTTTTATGTGACTCTATGTTAATAGTGATTATTTGTACTCAAGCAACTGCTGAAGGATTTCATAGATATAACTGAGAAGAATATTTATTCAAATTAAATATTTACAAATTAATTTTCTGTTTTCGCTTCTCAATGTGTATAGCATACATGCTGATTTAGCATAAAATACTCTGACAAAATACTAAGAGAATCTTTGTGGGATGAATTCAGCAAAACCTTATTGAGATGCAAGTAAAATTGTGACTTATCTCCATCATATTAAATATAAACTAGAAATTTTTCAACAGTGGTTCCGTTACAAATTATATTTAAGTTAATACCTTAAGAATCTCTAAAAATGTCCATTATGTAATAAGATTATAATTTTTTTGCAAATGAAAAGTGTCATAATTGAAGACGTGTCTGGATTATTTTTCTCAGTCCGAATGAATGTGAAGTGTCCCCAGATTTAGAAGCAACAATCTACTGAGGAAATTGATATTCATGATTTTTTCAAATATAATAAAAAATTTCATACCGCATAGAATTGCTTGCTATTGGGAAATGAGGAAACGGTAAGTTTCAAATCGTTTGAATCATATGAATTCGAAGAATACAACAACCTGCATTCGTGTGCATCAAATGGATATTTTCTCACATTAATTTTACATAATGAAGAAGTAAAATGGGAGAGACACATCATCGCCTCTCCATTACTTTGAATTTGTACGGACTTCTCCTCCCTCTGTTTTATTTCTACCATATTTTGAAGAATTATATCAGGCGTCCAAATTTCTTCCGCCGGTAAAATTATCTAAATTTAGTTAGGTTGAAATATGTTTTACTTATAAAATAGGAACCAGACAAGGTGCATATCCAAGATTTTCATTGATAGGTTTCTTATGTCCCAAGCCGCAATGTTATCAATCATGCTAATTTTGGAATAAATTTCCCATGATCAAATATAAACTAACATATCTAATCTATGCTTACAACAAAGAGTGCCAGTTAAGAATTTTTTACTTCATTATGTATTATAACTAGAATTAGAGTAACGTTGTGGAGCATAAATATTTAAGAAAGCAATTTATTTTTTGAGGTTTGATGTCATTTTTCTAGTGCTTAGAGGCAGATTCTATTCTCTATTGATTGCTAAGATTAGGGAGGAATGACCTTTGTAATTTTTTCAAATGGGGAGTTTGGACCTCCTCGAACCAAAGCCGTAAGTCTTTCCTTTAAATACACGCTTGGACCAGGGCCAACTTTGTTTCACATCGAAGGAAGGAACACGTTATTTCTTTGTACTGGCTTGGAGGAAAGAATTATTTTCTTTCACATTAGTACCATTATTTAGTATTTCAATTAATTACCCCGTAATTCCCAAGAATGCACTCGTGCCACTAACAAAGGCCGTAGCAAATGGAAGATTTCTGGAAATTGAAAATTCTGCTATTTAGACTAAATATATTTATATATAGTTTTTTTATCGAAGAAAAAACAGAGATGAATGATTTTGGAAATGATACATTTCAAGGTAGAAATACGTCGATTACAATAGATTTTATATTTATAATTCAAAGCAATATATATATATATATATATATATATATATATATATATATAATATAAAGTAACCCTTAAAAATAATCCTAGATTCTGTATGAAGAATGCAACCAAGTAACATGGCATAAACTGAAAGAAATAGGTCTCTGCTATTTCATCAGATCCAACAGCGTCAAGAAAATAGATAAGAATTCTTGTTGATAAACCTACCTTTGTAATGTTGGAGTATTCCCAAGACAGACGGTAGTCAGTCCAGTTAAAACATAAGGTATAGGCTAGTTTCATCTCTTGACTAGAAACAGAAATATCACTTAGCATAAGGAGAATTAATTGTATTTTTACATTCAAAGGTTCCTCATAACTAGTTTTTGGAATTATTTCTTTTTCATAATCTTTCTTCAACGAACTTAATACACTCTTATGCTCTTCCATGAATTCATTATTCTGCAATGCTGATGCACCAAGAAAAAATATTGAATATAAGAAAAAATGCCTAAATATATTGTGATAAATAAACATTTAACTTAATAAAAAAGAGCATCCACAGCATAATAATAAAGTGTGCAAAGGATTCAAGTCATTCATGCCTACCATAAATGTCAATATAAAATGAATGGTCGAAAATTTTCTCTAAACTTAATAGTAATTTTTGCCAAGCTTATAACCCACACCACACACACTAAGTGATTGTTCTATTGTTTATACTTTTTATTCAAATTTTTTCAAAAGATATAGGATAAATTAGAAATTAGCATGAGTTATTTTGCTTAACAGCAATATTTGTTTCTAGTAACAAAGGAATAGAGTGCTGCTGGAATTAACAAGATGCTTCTAATGGGATTTTTAGTTATCAATCAAAGCATTTGCATTTCACGCCATCAAAAAATTTAATGCATTGATTATTATTATTAAAAAATGTTTGTATGCTAATCGCCTTCATTTGCTCTGCATTCAGTATGATATGATTTATACGTTGAAATTGAAAAATGTGAACATAATCAAATGCATGCATGTAAATAGGAAACCAAATAATAATTTCCCTGATAATTTCTGTGCAAAAATTATTGAACTTTCTCTTCATCTGCAAAGTGTATAAGTTCGAAACTTATATTAGCATAGACTTCAAAAATTAATAACTATTAATAAAAAATTCCTCGAATTTGAGATGTTTCAAGTTCTTTTAAAAAGCATATTGTTTATCAATTATCTTATATAATTGTTCAAATAAATTTCGAAAAAAACTATTTGATACCGGATTTGAAAATACCGTTGAACAAAACAAATATGAAACTCAAATAAAAATATTGACATAGAAGACCCACTTCCTCCTTAAGTATTAAACTGTTAGTTCTTTATTGCTATTGCGAAATTTGTTATCACATGGACACACTTTTTCATTTGTTTTAAAGCATAAGAATTATATTTATGAATTTATGATCTACAATAACACAATATCTATCTAGATATATTTCAAATTCACAAGAGCTTTTGACTAAGTGCTTCAACTCAAGCGTATTGCAAGATTAAAAATTGGAATGTTATCTTGAGAATATTCGATTCATGACTTATGAATTCTAGACAAATTCTAAAACCATTAAAAAATATATCAGATTTGATTGTTCTCTCAAGAGGGCTAAAATAATTAAAAACAAAATGGTTTTTCAAATTATATGAGCTGGGAAAATTTATCATGGTGTCATATTTAAAAGATCTTAACAACTTTAAGCACAGCTGATGATTATCAACAATTTAAAAGCTACAGATACTAAAAACAAACATTTCAGCATGTATAAAGAAACGAACATTTAAAATAACAAGTGAAATTTATGTTCCAGTGGGATTTTCCAAAACGTATTGCACCATAATCAACAAGAATTAGTATATTCATAACAATGAAAAATAAAGTTTTGCAAAGAAAAATAATTAGTGGAACTAACAATGTACAAAAACATTTCCTGATTACCAGAGTTAGCTTATTCGCACTTGATATTAATTCCAAAATATTTTTTTCAATGTACATAGTGATCTGGTCAGTTGTTCGTTTTTTGTATTGAATGAGGAAGGGCATAATTGATTCGCTTGAGACCAGAAAATTATCACCCTGACTTAGAAACTAAATAAGAGCATACTCCGGATTCACTAAACATGATGGGGATCGTTAGTAATCAATATTTTGAGTGCTGCAACAATGCTATATTATATGATGACTCTGAAGTTTATATTGTGGGAAACGTCTTCTTTCCTTTTTCAATTATCACCTACGTCGTTCCAATCTATCACCTCTTCATTCGACGATGGTTCCTCAAAAAACATGTTTCCAGCATTTTGCAATTTCAGTCAGAGAATATTTTTTAGGACATTAAAAGCGTGGTTATATGAATGCTGTTGTCGTAGTTAAAATGCAACTCAATGAAGGAAGGGTATTATGCGATCATTAAAGGTTAATGTCTGTTGATAGATCTCTTTGAAATTTTGTAAATGTATTCCTTACGATACTAGCTAAATTTCTGCCATACAAACCATAAAAAATAAATAATTTATAGAAATATTCAAAAAAATTCAATTTTTGCACAAAATTTAACCCATTTACCAAATATAATTTGAAAAAAAAATTTTCATCAGATAAAAATTCCCATGCCAAATTGTATCTTTCATGTGATCAAATTTCAAAAATGAACATACGTGAAGAAGCATAATTTTAGATATATATATATATATATATATATATATATATATATATACCTTAATTTTCATATTATAGCTGCCATCATGTGTAATACTCAAGTGGCAGGGAAAGTCTCTGACAGGGATTGATATTTAGGGATTTCTAAATGATAACGAAACATTAGAATAATATGTTTTTCTCACTAATATTTTAATTTCATACACAAGAAATTGAAGCAATATTTCTCAGATTATTAAGTGAATCTAATTTCTCCCAAGATATTAATGATGGTTTGACCGACAAACTATTGTGCTGACGTTACAGATATGCTGTCAAATTTTTGTACCATTTTTGTGATTTTAAATTTTTTATTAAATTCATAATTCTTGTAGCTTGCCGCCATTTTGGTTCTTATTGCAATTTTCCTTCCTTAGTGTTCATTTGGTGAGAACTATAACAATAAATTTGAATATCGTAAAATTTTTTAGTGAATTTGTAAATTCATGTCTTCATTCACTTAGAGAGCTTAAAAATTTGAACAATTAAATTTTAATTTGTTTTATTATACATTGCTTAGGTTGTCAAAAATTTCATCAAATTAGTGCTATTGATGTATATCTTTTTTAAAATGTTTTGTAAGAAAATTGTTTCCTATTTGGATTGGAGGTGAAAATTGCTCAATGCAATTTAGAGTTAACGCCCTCAAGTCACACTCAGTAAACTCTTTACCTTATTTCCTTATAAAAGTAGGGAATTATATATATATATATATATATATATATATATAATACATAATTTTACCACGTAAGTTGTAGTTTTATTTTTATTTTAATGCAAAATTGTTGCTAATTAAAAATTTCTCACTCATGACAAACAAAATAAGTGAATTTTTATTTGTTGAATTTTTGGCAATGGGAATACATTGAAGCTTAATATATATCTTTGCTATTTAGAAATTCGTTAAATTTTAAATAACAAAAGTCTATTAGTGACACTAAGACACTTACATTTTGAAATTTGTTCAAATGTTAAAATATTACAGGCCGATGTGTTTATTTAGTGATAAAGATTGAGCAAATGAAACAATTGAATGTATCCTACTAAAGTTATTGTTGCAATAACACTACTTCTTGAAGTAAATGTTTTTCATAAGAAATAGCGTTACATTAATATGGTTGATGCAATATATCTGTGCAAATAGAGGATTCTTTTCAGATTGACAATTTTAATAAAAAAATTTGTATCTGATATTGACAAGTTGAAACAAACTGTTCATAACATTTAGTGTTTTCTTTTTTGCTTATGATTATGCATTTTCAGAGATAAAATTTATAGGTTTTGCCACCCCACAATCCAACAGATTTCCACAGAATATTTTCAACCAACACCACAATTCCTCACAGATTCTAAGTTGATTAACGGATACAGAGCGAATGTCATACCCTGTTCACATCTAAATTTGCAAATCAATATTCCTTACGACTACCATCATTTGTGTTCTTGATTATATTCAAGTAAGTCTCACAATTTGTGTTTTCATCAAGTTTTATATATACTCTTCAATATTTTGGAATTTTTTACTCTCGTTATTATTATCATTATACAGAACGAAAATTCACTGTAATTATAAAAAATTTCTTTATATATACTAACTTTTGAAACATTCAGTAGACCTACATGGTCGCTGAACTCAACAAAAAAAACAAAGCACTATGGCCTTTCACAAGCATTGTAAACATTTGATGTTGCTTTTCTTTATCGTTAATAGGTACAAAAAGAGCATCTCTTGCGTATTTGTCTAGTCCACCTTTATAACCGTTCAAGAATTCAAAATATTTCAAATTTATACTATCACATTGCACATTATAAATTCTTCTTCAACAAAAATTGTACCGTAGCTGAAATCAAGACAAACACGAAAAAGAAGATCTATTTGAATTAAGTAAATGCGCCCACCCGTGTGTTATCAGGCCCGCCCGTACCTCATCAATTCCCTTCCGAAGCCCACCCAAGCCCGAATGCACTCATCTGCAATGTCATGAAATACATCAATATAGAAGTCTTCATCATTACAATGATCATCAAATTGTAATATCATAGTGTTGGCTTTCTCTTTGCAAAAGTGTTTAGGACTGCTCTTGGCTGTTGTAATCGGCTATCTATAGTGCAATACAAGTGAATAACGCCAGCTTGATGAGAGAATGTCACTTAGTGATGTCAATCCATTATTGGGCGATTCAGTGTTATCACATAATCAATCTGTTGATCCGTGAGAAACCTCTTGCAGCAACGACTAAAAACGTTTTAGTGAAATTTTAATGGAATAGAGTGAAAATGCATGTCTTGAAAGTTCTATAACGCTTATGAAAGTATCACATACTCTGCTGGGCGTGAAAAGAGCAATTAATAAATACCAGAACAACTATGAAAAGTATTTTAAGGGACCTCTGCACAATGAAAGAACATAAGGTCACCACAGCACTGAAAATGAATATAAGTATTATAATCACTCAATCTTTAATACATAGCCCTTAAGGTGAATCACAATATCGAAAATGAATATAGTGTATGATAATCTCTCGATCACTATCGTAATCCAAGTCTTTATTATTTTCACCCAGAGGTAAGCTCTGAGCATCATCGCAATTAAGGGTATCCGATCCTGGAACGCAGTACAGTTTAAATAATCTAAATACAAGTAGACGACTGTGCGCATTAAAGTAGACCCTCTACTTCAGTACAATTGGGATATTTTCTCTGCCTAGCTTTAATAAAATTATTTCAAAATCACTGTTTAAGCAATCGCTCATCAGCAGCAAAAGAAACAGACGTTGCCAGAATCCTTTAACCTTCGTACTGGGCAATGGAAGTTAACAAATCCCTGCATCATAGGAAGAATTTCCCCGTTGACGCCACTGCAAGAGCTTTTATTGAAATCTGAAAGTTTTCATTTTAGAAATATGGAAGGATTTGTTTGTGGAGTAGAACAGGCCATAGCATTATCATAAGTTGGACTGGAGTGTATATTCTTGCTACTTATGGAATCATGTGCAGTTTTTATTGAGGGAATCACAATCGCTTTTCAACGGGGTTTGTCCTTGACTCTAAAATATCAATGTCATAAGAATCCCCGATTTCATTAATATCCTCATCAAATTCCGACCAATTTAAAGCCCAGACATTGGTCCGCGAATTTTACCTGACTCAGTAGTGCTTCGTATTTTGTCGAAGAGTTTCCTGCCAGATACATAGTCAGTCGTGGCAGCAAAATTGGAAAAGTAGCAACATCACAAATTTTTTCTTGTGAAAGAACGAAGACAAGCGAATTCTTTGGAAATCTGCGATCAGTATAATCTGTAAGTGTCAACCGGATTAATGAATTGGTTCTAAGAAACCGAGAAGAGATGGAAGTGCATTCGCGCCACTGCGCTCGAAATTGTTAAAAAAAATTATATTTATTCTGAAGCAAATCATTTATGGACTTTAGAACTCCTAGCAGTGGAAAGATATCACTACTTCATTGTGAAGGTGGATAATTTAGATTGGAACTATCAAGCACTGGTCCTATCCAATGAACGTATTGTGTACATATTCCTTTCTCTGTATTTTCATTGCCTGGTCTGTAATATCTATATTATGTTGTGTGATAAAGATTATTTTCCAAAGATTCCCACAGGAATTATTATCTCAATTCCACAGCGCCACATCACATGTCGTGTGAGCAGCCATATTAAAACTCTGTGCATTTCCCAATTTTGTGTTGTTGGAGATTGAATTATTATCATTGGTTACTCAACTGTTACTCTTGATTTGTAATTTTCTGTCAGCAACAGAATAAAAGTCCTGGGCGGAATCACTACGGGACTTGAAGCAAATTTTTCAATTTGATTTGATGTCTACTGTTATATTATATAGTAAATTATGTCTACATATTTCTGCTGAGTTTTGAATTTAATTAATATATCCATGAATTTTTCACATTTAATCTATGAATAAAAATATATTTATGGGTCTGTGACCAGAACAGAGATGAATATTTCTCAGGCTACTCTTGACATGTCCTGGGCTAGAATGAGGTATTGGAAATACAAAAATAAATTAATATTACACAACAGTGCACCCAATAAAATTGATAACAATGTGTTGAAAATTATCTTTTACATCTTTTTCAATTTCAGTTCATGGATTTAACATGTCAAGCATTGGTCTGGCAGGCCGAAAAATTTTAAAAATATTTTTACAAGCATCATACAATAGGCCTAAATTGGGGGTAAACTCGAATTGGCATTAATTTAAACCGGTCTGCTGGGGACTATTTATCAGGAAAATTTACCTTGATATGACCTCACGGGATGTGAATAGAACTGAGAATTTGTGTTCCTGAAAACTTAGTAGAGAATAATGATACTTTATTGTCGATTTATAGAGCATGCAAGAAAATCATCATAATTTCTTTGTACAGAAAAATGTGCAGTTTTGAAATTTAAGAACTATTAATTTTGTATTACTGTGTAGCAATGTAGAATATTACGAACAAATTCATTAAATATTAATTACTCTAGTAAACCGCACTTACTTCAATCTTAGAGCTTTGCGGGGCCCTGACCCATTTAAAATGCGGGGCCTTCCTTCACAATAAATTTTAATATAATAATGAGAATATGGATATATACGTATTGCATTAGATAAATTTATTTCATATACCATTAATTTATATTAAACTACAAAAAAAGAATGCTGCAACTTTTGTGTAAGTTTGCAGTCAATAAGATTTATTTTCTGTTAGAACCTTTTTTTTCCAGCTTTGCATTTTTAAAATTATCCATGACTCCATCAAAGTCAAGGGCGAGTAGAAATAAATCTCACAATTTATCTTGGCTGATGGATGACACTATATAATTTTTACTCTTTTTTAAATGGAAAAATATTGTTCTTCTACAGTATTAGCAAAAGATAGTGTTAATTAAATTTGACATGCAATGCTAGTATTTGGAAAGCCTCTCAACAACTACCTCCATTTGTTCACCCTAAATAACGTAGGACAAAATGGAAGAACTAAAATAATCAAGATTAGATAAATGCCTTGAAAACTTAAATTTAATCAGTGAGAATGTCATACGTATGATTGAGGACTAAAGGATGCTCTTCATTTAAGCATTTTGCTGCTTCTGCAGTTTGAACAGGTGTTATTAATGTTATTCTATACACAATTCTAAGTTTCGTATTTAGACTATATTTTTTCACTTCTTACGAAATTAGCACTTAAGAATCCAAAAATATAAAAAATACTTCACCTTCTAAATTGCTCTTTTTCTGAAAATACATGATCATTCTCATTTTCTGCATCAGCATGTTTTTGCTTTTATTGCCTTTTTTAATTGAATGGCTATGCTCATTGACTATTATTTTGGTTTTTTTCTCAAAATTTTCAAAATTGCCTCTTTTTGAATTCATCAATCAGACTAAGCTGTGTATAAATAAGCGCATTTTGTAAAAGCAATGTTTTGATTAAAAATATAAATCTCAGAGAATGTAAGGAATTGCTGTTTCAAAATTATTGTTTAAAATACAGGTAGATGCTGAAAAAATTGTAAAATTTCTGAACAAATGAAAAAAATGAAGTTAAGCACCATCTGCACAAAATGAGTCAAATGAATTCAAAGGATGTGTTGAAAGGGAACAAATTCCACACCAGAATTTAGTTTTTCTAATCTTCGCTTGAACACCACAGTACTTTCCTAGCATATTAATAACATTGTTTTGCCCTTAAACTCGCACATAGCGATTGCAATCACTTTTTAGTTTAAAGTTTCTAGCATCAGTTTGTGTTGAACTATCATGATAAAAATTTCTTAATTTCCTGACTGACCATTGATTTTGCATTGAGATAACGCAAAATAAAGGTAAATTATCACAATGAGAGATAACTTGTTTTGAATCTGCGCTAATACTATGGAATGTTACTGTTACTGTACAATTCAGTAAATGAATAACCTTTATTTTTGGAAGATAAATATGAAACACTGCCTTTACAATATTCTGCCAAATGAGATAAATGATCTTTTAAACATATATCAATATATTCGTTGAAATTGTGGTTTTGATTTGCGCGCATTATTTCATTTTCACCTCTAAAAAGTAGCCCACTTTCTGCAAAAAATATTATTACTTAGTACAACATGTGTCTGGTCTTCATAAACAAATAAAAGAGTATTTTTCAATTAGAAAAGTGATTAACACTAGAATTACAGACATAGGGTCGTTCCCCCCCCCAAAATTCTGTAGTTAGTACTTTATTTACCAAAGCCAAGTCTTATGCTTCAGTTTTCCTACATGTTAATAACTTAAACGAATTATAACATTTGAAAATTTTTTCATATTTTGGTTTTTCAAATAATTCTCCAATGATTCGTTCTAGTGCAAATTTTACTACAAAATTGTTATATTGAAATTTTTAAAGGGAAAAAATGCGTAAGCAAATTTTGTCTTTTGCGTGCGGGGCCCCTTAAAGCGCGGGGTCCTGCGCCATTGCTCAGCTTACTCATGCGTTAATAAGGCACTGCATGCACATAATACAATACTATTATTGATTGGCGTTCTTGTTGTTGCTTTGCTGCACAAGAATATCATGTTTGCCAATTTCATAAATTGCACCGAACTTTTTCTAATGGTAGCCCATCAGTGCCGAAAAAGAACACCAATATAATAATTAATATATTCAACGTCGATGTAATATAAATTAATAGGCTTGTAAATAGGGCGAAATGTACTGATTGTCATTGTATGCATTAATAATAGAATCGTTTATTTCCTTTAGTGCCGAAGCACTAAATAGGAAAATTAAAGGCACTAAACAAAATCAGGAATCAAGTCATATGTAATATATTTCGCCGCAGCAAATCGGAATGACTTTTTCATTGGGATATAAGAAAAGTAGTTGTGACTTAAAACATCTGTTTTTTCCACGCAAGTACGTCAATATAGAATTTCTTACCCGTCCCTACCAGACATCATTGTATCCATACTTACCAATACCCGAGCATAAAAATTTTTCTGCTGTTCAATAAGCAACTAAACTTTATTATTAGATTTGGAAATTCACATCAATCCGCATCCGCATATGTCACAGTCCTCATTACACAAAGTATTTCTTCTGCAAAATATTTTTTGGCACGGTGGAGTACGAAAACCGATTCTGAGTGTTAATTTAGCATATCGCATACAAATATTTTTAAATTTTTAAACATTTTTTGCTGACCTCAATGTGAATAAAATGCAATTTGCCCCCAAAATCTATGAACTATTTCTCTTGAAAAAAACAGCACTACAATGTGCATTACTCTTCCATTCAGAAATAACTTGGAAACAACTTAAAAATGCGGACCTATTAAGCATAATTGTTAAAAATATTTTTATACAATGTAATAAAATAGCATTCATAATCGGTTTTTTTCATATGTCATCAAGCGATAGAATAATTTTGCAGAAGTAAATATTTCATATAATGCATTCTAATCTATTTGGAAGTGCACTCAAGAAATGTATTCATTTCCAGAAATCCGCTAATGAAAAACCTAGTCCTAACCATTTTTAACAAGTAAAATGCCCCCCAAGTCAACATACAGAGGAAAAATTTCTAAGGATATTTTAGATAAATAATACTAAAAAAATTGAGTTTGCCATCATTGAATGAAATATATGCAAATATTATACCCTAGACCGGCTCGGCCTTAGCCGATATTGCAGGCCTGTCCCATCCCAACCCAGATGTTCATTGATTTTTTTCTATTCTATCAATAGTTAAGGCTTATACTTTTTCTTACAGTAATAAGAAATTCTATTTATTGTTGAATTTAATTATATTTCGGAAAATAAATATTGTAAATGAATTTCAAGTGCTAATTTTTGAAAATGATTTAAATAAGGCTGTATGTAGTATTTAGATTTTACCTCCAATATTTAAGGAATTTAAAACATGCTCATAAATGTATATTTACGATTAATATTAGGTGTTTACTATGTTGTTGGTGAACAATTCTTTCATAAGATTTGTATCATGCAAATTTCAAAAAAATACTTACAAAATATTTAATAAATATCTTACAAAGCTGAAAATTGCAATTTTCTAGTAAGCAATTCTGAACCCTTTTCATTTGCGAACTTTCACATGAAAAAATGCAAAATATGCAAGACTGCTAAACAATGTTATACAGGGTGGTCACGAATTCCCTACGACTTTCAAAAACAGTGAAAAAATTAAAATTTAACAATGATTTATTGTGATATACAGATGACAGATATATAATAATTTAACAGAATATAATAACATAATTAACAGTGATGCACAATTATCTGTCGTAAAACTCAACCTGTAAACCATTGTGGGTGATGCACAATCGCATTCGTCGAAAAATACGGTTGTTTATTGGTTTTAATGAAGCCGTTGGGAAATTCGCGATAGCCTCTCGAATAATATCTTTCAGTTCCTCTAATGTTCGAGATTTCTGTGCCACTATTTTGTATCGTATCTTATTATAAGTCACTATAGAAACAAGCCAAATGGTGCAAAGAGATATTAATGAACTATTTTTTTGACAGACTATGGTTGATGCATGTATATTATTGTAATTATCACAAAGTCGAAGGAAATTCGTGACAACCCTGTATGTAATATAAAATTATGGTTCCTCTTATGATGAAAATTGTGTTAAATTGTACTTCAAATCAGGCTAAGAAATTTCAGAGTGCCACGAAAATCAAATCAAAATGTGAAAATATTGAAACAATGATGGTTGTGGGGTCGCAGAGGTGCAACCCTCGAACAAGGAACCCGACTTTTTGGCAATAATTTCGGAAATTTTTCTTAGTGATTTATTAGTCATGTTCCGAAAATTGTTCCCAAACAATTGTACTTTAGACAAACAAATTGTAATTTTGAGAAACATTTGAAACAGCATACAAATGAACAGTTAAGCACTGAGGTATTTCGACAACAGCATGAAATTAAAAAAAATTTAACATCATTTTAAAAATTCATAACACAAAATAAAAGCATATTATGCCTAAAGAATTTAAGGCTAAATATCATACTAAATCATATGAACTCATTTCAAAATTCATTTATTTTAACAAGAAATTTTACAAATTATTCTTTGTAAAGTGTAGCTTAGAGTTTTGCAAAAAATGGTTCGCTAAGAATTTTTAACGAATATCAATAAACGATCGAATTGCGTCAAATGGTGGAACTTATTCAATGACAATTCATTAAAATTCTGCGCATTGTTTGAAAATGAAATTTAAAATTCTTTTTGATGAATTGTAGAGTTCTCAAATGGAAAGGCAAAGAAAATAGTATCAAATTAAGTCTCTTGAACTCGTCTACTTTTATAAACAAGTTATAAATAATTCAAACCTGTCTTAAATAGAATTCAATAAAATGTATTATATCAATCGAGACGATATGCTGTTGTCAGTCTCCCAGCTACACCGTTAATTCAATATATTTACACATTATTAAGTGTTTATCTATCCTTATTGAAAACTTAACTACAAATGTTGATGTTAAAATACATGCGACGTTAGGTGAGGCTGGGTGAGTGCAAGTAGCATCCGTCAGTACCCGTTTTTACCTAAAACTGAAATTTTATTTATCAAGAAGATTCTAGATAATCTTCCTTTTCCATAAGCAAAATCCTGGAAGTAAGCAGAGATAGGAAGTTACCAATTAAAAATCAACCATTCAAAAAATGAAGTAAATGTCCATTTAGTGAGTCAACATGGTGAACAATAAATGATTTTCCTACTCCATGAAAGTTAGAGAATCAAAATTGTAGTTTCAGTTTACAAATTGCTTCAGACACCAAAAAATGCGTAATCTTAATATCAGAGTATCTTTCTACGTGTAATTGAAAACTAATGTGCCCATCTACTTCGATTACCGCTACTGATTTGAATAATATCATTTAGTAATCCCACACTTAAACCTTTATATTTTCTTCTGAAGTAATATAAAATTTTAAGAAAAAAACAGAATCATTTGCAGAGATTTCTCTACCGAAATCATTAAGTGCAAAAATAAATAGGATTATTAAAAAATGTCCTTAAGTTTGTTAAAATCAAAAATTATTTATTTCTTACAAAAATATAAATATTACATTTTTTTATGAATTTATATTTCAAATTTCAGTAAATTTCGATATAGCAATGAAAATTGCTCAACAAAATTCCTGACAATTTCGTGAAAAATCTTTTGTCTGAGTGGCATTGTGATGCTAATGTTATTGATATCAAAACGCCTGATGTAAGTGCTATTGAAAGTGCTAAGCCCAAGTTTCCAATAATTTTTAATAATTTCAAGCTTGTTTTGCTAAGATCACATTGTTATTGACTGTCATATTTGTTCAGAAATATAACACTATATATTAGTACATCCAAACTTCATCCAATTATATATATATATATATATATATTATATATATATATATACATATATATATATATATTTATATATATATATATATGAAGGAACCTACAATACTGAATAAAATTTTAACCTTTACTATTAGCAAATTGTTACTTGAAAAATAATTCTAAATATTTTTTGAAAAATATATTTGTAAATTATTTTGTAATGTCTTTATTTTAGAAATACCTTAAATTTAAGATTGAAATCTGTTTTCACTGCATAGAAATTTTGATATATTTCAAAAAAGAGCTCTAAGTGATAGGAAAACACTTACATTGTGAACATTAATCAAATGATAAAATATTACTGGCGGATGTGTTTGTTTAACGTGCCAATTTAGGAAATGAAATCAATTGAAGTTATTGGTGCATTAATTGAATTGTATTGGATGAATTTATGCAAGCAGTAGCCTCTGTAAATTGAACTAAATAGTGAGCACTATGAAAGGTTTGTAAATTTAACAAATCAATTTTAAGAAATTGGATTTATAAACAGAGTGTTTGTAACAGCAAATTTTGCAAATATATAGCTTTTGTTTTTCATTGTTTCAATTCGCATTTCAAAACTTTTAATTATCAAAAAGAATAGTTTTATAATTTGGCATTAACCTTAATGAGCCTGACGGCCGCTTTAAATAACAAAATGCGTACTAGCAAATTTAAAATCATGGGGTATTGGTAGATCTATTGGGGAATAGGCTTTAATGCAATATTGAAAAATTCTATTAAAGAGTATATATTGCTGTGGCTGAGATTGTTGAAAAAGTCACACTAAATATTAATAACAATTCTGTGAAATACGTGGTGTTCAGTAAATAGAATGCATAAATGCATAATTTGTTTTAAGTTGCACAGCTTTACACAATTCAATATGCTTTTTATCCTAAACTACCTATAGTCTATTTAAAGTACAAACCGTTTTTCCACATTTACAAAGAATTTTCTTCAAGCCTATTAGCAAACAAGAGAAATGTAAGGCATGGGCAAGTCTATTGAGGAACATGTTTTAATGAAACGTTGAAATTTCTATTAAAACATATTGTTGTGGCTGAAGTTGATGAAAAAATTAAAAAATGTTCTTAAAAAATTTCGAACTTTTGAAAAAGATTTATGTTCTCTCCATTCCTAATGTTCATGTATTTATGAGGTTTGAGACCATGGAAGCAACAAAGAATTTTACTGTTTTTTTATTTGTGGAAAGATATTCCAAACCAATTGAGACGTACGGTGAGCAAAGTCAGAGGTCGCACTCATCTATACCAATTTTTGAAAATTTTTTGTATGTATTCATGGAAAATTATTTACTGTATTTAAAATTCACATAATGTGGAATTAAATCTTACCCGTACCCAAAAAAAGTGTGCGCACCACAAATACCGCAGGTATGGGCGGATAAAACGGGTACCCGCGGGTAGTAGGCCTACCACCACACCTGCAAATCACTATTATATATATGTATATATATATATAAACTTAAACTAGATAAAAGGTGTAATTCAGTTTTCTTAACATTAATGTTCAAGCTATGTAAGGCTATATTTTGAATGATGTAAATCATTTGATATAACCTCCTGTAAATGATGACTCTCTGATTGACATATGTTATTATTATTCTAATTCCACAAATATAGTGCTTATTTCTATAAACATGTCTTCTTTATCTGATATTATTTTCATGTACATGTATATACTAATTAAATATACTACTTATGTCTGTAAAGAGTTTTCAAATATGCTGTAAAAACTAAATTTATTTTAGTAGACTACACTTTATATGATTTAAAATTCAAGTTCTTAAAATAAGTTCAATGATATCATGCTTAGTCGTTTATTTAATAATTGATCTTTGTTTGATTGCTTAATTATTAATACTTCTCCTATTTATGATGTTCTGATCTTAGTCTGATGTAAAAAATTTTTCTCTTAGTTGATGTTTGTGCATAAAAAATTCGGATTTTGGGTACATTCATATGTTCCTTAATTCTTGTACCCAGACGTCGCTTTGTTTCCCCGACGTATGATTTTTCACAATCATTGCATTTATATGTATAAACTAAGGAGGAAACTAATTTTTTTTGTTATTTGATCTTTATTTGGAAACTCATCTTTCGGTTTGTATGATGTCAATATTGGAATTATATTTGTCCTCATTAATTTGGTATGCATTATTCTAATTTTTTTCTTTAAATTTCTTACTTGATTTTCTATAAAGGGACGCTTTAAAAAAACATCGGTCTTGGTTTCATCAATGCGTTTCTTAGACATTTGCATAGTATTGTCATTTGAAAATAATGCAATAGAATATTTCTTGAACAATTTGTGAGGATAACCGTTAATTTCTAAGATGCTAGAAATTTTGTAAGCTGCAGATTTTCAATGTTGGTAATTTGAAGATATAATTTTTGCTCTATTAAATAAGGCCTTCATTGTGTTGATTTTGTAGAATATGTTGCAATTTGAAGTATACGGGATGTATAATCCTGAATTTGTCTCCTTGATGTGCTAACCTGTCTCATATTTACTATTTAAATTGTGTATGCAGACATCAAGAAAATTCAGTTTATGGTTTTTTTGAAATTCCATGGTAAATTGCATTTCCGGGACAATACTATTAAGATATTTTAGAAAAAATGTCAATTTCCTCTTTTTCTTAAAAATTTAATCATCAACATATCTAAATCTAAAATAACAACTAGGCTTATTAGAAGTTCTTTGATCAGAACTACATTCAATGATATCCAATGAATGCTGCAATTGTTTGACTTAATGATGATCCGATTGCCATCCCTTCAATTTGTCTCTAAATGTTATTATTAAATAGAAATGGCATATCAAGGCAACACATGTATAGTAATTTTCGCAAAGTATCTTGTGTTACTGATATCTCATCTTCTGGAATAGTTGCTATGATATGTTCAATTGTCTTTTTAATTTATATATTCGTGAATAAAGTCTTCACATCTTAACTTACTAGAAAATTATTGATATTTGAGTTAAATGCTTGTAATAATTTTGATAAAAAATCAGGCGTATCTTTTATGTTGTATTTTGTTGGAATGTATTTTTTGAATAGTTTATCAAGCCATTTGTTAACTCTACATTTTGAAAATTCGTAGTTGATGGTATTGGTCTCATTGATGGATTGTTTAGATCTTTATGTATTTTTGGAAGACCATATAGTCGGCAAGGCTGGGAATCCGTGCTTCTAAATTGTTCGTAAAGCTCTTTGGTTACATCTCCCTTTCTTTTTCATTTCTAGAAGCTTTTTATTGAATTGTTCCTCCTCTCTGATAAACTTTGTTGTAATGTTGGATTTGTCCTTTCTGAATTTAGTTGTATCACCTAAAATTGCTTCCATCTTAGTTACATACCATGATTTATTCATCCCTATAACTCCATTACCTTTGTCATATTTAGAAACATATTGATTTGTCAAAGGAAAGTTCTTTTAAAGAATGTATAAAATTCCTTAATTTCTTTGGTATTTGGGGTTGCTTGAGGTAACTATTTAGATGTTGTTAAATATCTTTGTCAAGTTTTGCAATTATTTAATATGTTTTCATTATACATTAAATTATTTAAGAAGTTTTCTTCGTCAACTTGGATTTTCAATTCATTAAATTTACCTGTCCAAATCTTCTTTCCTAACTATGCTTAGTTTCTTATAGTTAGTAGATGCAAGATGACATTATTTTGAGCACAATTGTCAGGTATTTCTTCAAAATTTGCTCTTATTTTCCTACTGCATATATTTGCTCCTTTAATTATAGATGTTAATGCTCTTAGCTGTCCTGGTTTATATATATATATATATATTAATTTCAAAGTTTGAATAATTTTTCAATTTTGTTCTAGATATATTCATTACTATCTTTGGTGCCATAAGTTATTTGATCAGTTATCAGTGAAATATGAGGTCTTTATGGAAGAGTTACAGTCCACTGAAGTTCAAGAATGCATCAAGCCTCTCCTCAACAGGAACTCCTATAATGCTCGCCCAGAGAACATTTTACTGGCTATGCTTGTTGACACCAACCAGTCTGTTCAAAAGAGAGGTCTTCAAAAAATCTGCAATGGGTCGCAGTTTGGTAATTGTAATTATCAGCAGTTCAAAGCTCCTCAAAAAATTTTGAACTTTGAAGCTGAAGATTTCTACGTCCTTATTCCATGAAACTACATCTGGTCAGAACCTATAATCAACAGATAAGGGTCACCTTCAGCTGAAATAGATAGAACACCAAAGACTCCTCATTGGTGAGTATGGAAATCACATGTCTTCGTATATTTGTACTCTCTTACAGAGTAGTCAAAACCTTGTTTAACATTAAACAGCCTAGCGTTCGTTTTAAAGGACAAATCGTTTTTCCGCATTTACAAAGCATTTTCTCCAAGCCAATTTCCAAATTTCAAAATCTTTGGGCATGGGTAGGTCTATTGAATGCACAACAACTTTATCATTGATTTCACCTGTTTTCATAGACTTTTCCGAATATTCTTTTAACTAGACATAGACAAAGATCATCTTTGATAATCTGACATATATCTTCTCATCGCCTTCTTTACTGTTTTGTCAATATGCAATATGTTCTTGGATTGTGTTTCTTTCTATCAGTATATCATTTACATATGCAGGTGAATTGCACAGCCCAAAGGTCATATACATCCATTTGTATAAGCTGTATGGTGTAATAAATTCTGTTTTTCCATGTCTTCTGACTCCATTGGTACTTGCCAATAGGCTTTACATAGTTCTATGCTTGTAAACTATTTGTGCTTGCTTGCCTTATACAGCATGTCATATATTCTAGGAAGCAGATATGCGTTACTTTTTCTTGACATTGTTGAGCTTTCTAAAGTCAATACATAATCTGTATTTCTTTCCTTGTTTAACAATTACTGCTGATACTGTGTAAGGGCTTTCACTTGGTTTTATGATTTTGTTGTCTACAAGTTTCATCAAGATTTTATTGTATTTTTCTTTCAGATTTTCCAGAACTCTTCTTACTGGTAGTTGTATAGTTTGTTCTGTTGTAGTGATAATTTTGTTTGTTTCACATACAGCTTGGCAGATGCTTGTTTCTCCATAGCTAAAAAATTTTATATGTTTCTGCAAAATTTTTTCAATTCTTGCTTGTCTTAATTCAAATATTTGTACTTTGTATTCTTCTTCTTCTTATTGTATTATGTTAATTACCTGTATGTTTGAGATTGTTTTTCTTTGGTAATTTTTTGCCATTTCCTTTTTCACATTTACTGTTCTGCTTATAGCATTTAGTATTGGAATTGTGCCTCTGCCTTGTTTTACTGTGATGGTAACAATATTTTCTTGATGTTGATGCCTGTCTGTTCATATAACATTGTCTCCATTGTTATTGGGTTGTCTGTTTCTATCATATACATTTTTCAATTATGCAGTTGTGACTGTACATCTTCCATTAGTTTGAATGTTATTATCTCATCCTCATTTTCTTTTTCAATTGTTGATATAATTTCTTATTGTACCTTAATGGTTTTCATTGTATAGTCTATCACATTACTGTATTTAGTTAAGAAATCATTCCCTAGGATAATTTCATATGATAGTAAGTATCTTTCTGTGGTGATTACATTAAAACTTTGTTCAGATGTGATGTTGTCTATCCTAATATTTACATTTTCAAGTTTCCTTTGATGTCTATCTGGTCACTGGAAGCATTTATTAGGCAATTATTTTTATTTTCTAGAGTTCCTCTGTCAAACTCTACTCTTAATATGCACTCATCAGTTATCACTGTTCCCATATCTGTTGCTGCTTTTATCATTATTCTATTTATGACTACTGTGATTGTTTTGGCTTTTATTAGACTATTCATTATTACAATGGATGCTTATTTTTCCTGAGGCAGTGCTCCCTGTTGTTTAAAATTTTAGCTTTGTCTTCCTCTGAAGTACTATATTGTTCTTCAAATAAGTCTTCATCTTCATAGTATGATTTTCCGTTTTCTGTCAAATTGATTTGCCTTTTACAGTCCTTTTTAGATCTTTTTCTTAACTTTTTTATTGTTCCATCTTTGAGTTTTATTTTTATAAACTCATCTTTCTCTCCTGGTTTTGTCTGGTATGATTTATTTTCGAATTTTTTGTTAAGGTAGGTTGTGTCATTGCATTCATTTTACTTATCACTGCTCTTTTGTTTATTTTCACATCATTTTCCAATGTAATTTGGATTGCCAGATCCTTTCAAATCATTCTATCTAATGAGTCGCAAACATCACACTTATTTCAAAGTGTTGTCTAATTATTTCAGGCAATCCTTTGCAAATGTGTGAAAATAGATCATATTTGGAGTACCTCTCCTCTCTTAGTCTTAGCATTTTTTTACTTGTGACATGTAATTTCTTAAGTCATCATTGGGTTCATTTTCAAATTGTTCAGTATCATTTGGTACTGATTTTTGAAACTCTCATCATTGTAATATGATTGGTATTCGCGTATTAGTATTTTGTAGTTTGTTTTGTTTTCTGCACTAATTCCTAAGTAGTGCTGATATGTAGCTCCAGTTAAATATAGTGGGAATCATGCTGCTGCTTCATCCTGTGTTAATTTTCTTTCTTTCATTGTCATCTCAAATATTTGGATCCACTCTCTGAATGTGAGTGAATGGCTATCAATGCTTCTGGTGAATTTTGGTCACTTTACACAGGCTGACCTCATCATTTCTTGGTTATTGCAATATTGCATTTTCGAGCATTGTTTCAGGTACTGGTTTTTTTCTCACAGTTTTGTTTCACCATCTTCATGATTGCTTAATTAAATTGTCCATTAATTCTTATCCTGATTTGTTTGCTTTCTGTTTTTCTCATTTGATGTAAATTTTTTCATTTGGAAGTGCATGATTCAGCCTTTCTGGGTTTTCTTGTATATTTATTTCTATGTCTTTCAATCCTCAACAATCTTGATTTTTATATATGAAATAACTTGCAACTGTGGTGCACAATACATTGGAAAAACGTCAAGGAATTTACAATTAAGAATTAAAGAACACAAAATTCATTCGACCATCTCTGATCATTTAAAGAACTGTAATATGAAATTTACATATAAAATTTTATCCAAGGCAATTGATAATTTTCAACTAAGCATCATTGAATCAATTTATATAGAATTAAAGGAACCAAGCTTAAACAAAAAGATGAATTTAAATACAAACTAAATTTACCAAAAATATTATAAAAAAATATATAAAAATATGTAATTTGATGAATATTTTGTAAATCTTGATTTTTGTCTTGGTTTCTTTTTTATGATTGTCTTTCAACATTATTAATCTTATCTTGTCCCTCAAATTATCAATTTCTAATTGTTTAGTTCATTATTTTCATTCAACCACACATTTTCTTCATGCAGTTAATTATTAGTTGTTGCATATTTTTGCTTTCTTTTCTTATTTCTTCATTAGCCTTGAATTGTTTTTGAAACAAATTCCATTGCTTGCTTAATCTTAGGCTAGTGTTGTTTCTCATCTCTTCTAACTAACTTTCTTTTTCTATGTTTGCTGATTTGAGTTCTAGCATTTTTTCAGTTAGTTTCTCCATTTGTAGCTTCAACTCGATTTTGTTTTCATTATTTTTCTTGACCAATTTATCTAGCTTTGCTGTCATGTACTGATTATCTATTGCCACTTGTTGTAGTACCAAATCTGTGGGGGATACTTTTCTTTTGGGTAGAAATGCTGTTTCTTGTGATTGGGGAGTTTCAATAGGTTGCTGTTGTGTTTTTGATTTAGTTTTAGTCTTTCTTTGTGAATTTGTCAGGTTTGTGCTTTAGCTAGGAGAAATCTCTTTTTTTACCAAAGTCTTTTCTTGTTCCATCTTATAGGGCTGTTTTTGTTCACATTTCCTGTTTAATTCTTAAATTCCAATTTTCTTTGTAATTTCCAGATTCTCATTTTATTTGTCACTGTTCACCAAGAATTTTTAATTCATTATTTGTTTTGACTCATAATTTTAAAAAAAATTCCTGAGAAGAAATCCACCTTAACTATGCAAATTTCTTTTTAAATCTTTCCTTGTATAGGGCGTCCTGACACAGTCACCATGTAGAATCTGCATCAAGCTGAGATTGACCTAAGTTTAGCAATACTTTCAGTTTTCTAGTCATTAATGTTTTCTCCATAGTAGGTGCGACTCCAACACTATTTCTGCTTTTTGATTTATTACAGTTAATTACTTATCTGTTATCTTATTGCAACTGAATTGTAATCATATAGTAATGAGAATCCTTTTAGATTGATAGCAGTGGATAATGGGGGCAAAACCCAAAGCAGAACCATGCAGTGAAGGATGAATCAACATCTTGTGGTGATCACCAGTTACCAAGCAAATGGTTGTTACTCATGGAAATCTCTCAGTGACTGTTGGTGTTGTGTAGTATGGTAATCCCTAGTGTTGCTTACCTTTGATAATTTTGTTATATTTCATAATAAATGGATCTCTGCAACTGGAAAGTTTTAGCTTGTTAAATTACTAACATGTAACTAACCCTACATATAAATATGTACATGATCCTTTATACATGTGAACAATTGATGTGGCCAGCAGAAACAGGACGTAAAGAGGTCCACAATTAACTAACTTAATTAAATGTAATATATAAGGTTGTTTGTAGACACTTTGTATATATAATAGGACTTATTATTCCCTACCAAGATCATACTAACTTTAGTATGGCCTTGTTCCCTACTAATTTGGATCTAAAACAATAGGTTAACCTATATTTAGCTGTCCAGCTATTTAAGTGCATTTCTTATAAGTGCAAATGAAATTATAGGAAAGCTAGACGATAAAAAAACCTCTATTCATAAGCTTAACCTATAAGAACACTTTCATAAACAGGAAAGTTGTAGCCCTCCCAAAAGCCCAATAATTGACTTTGGGGGTCCTGAATACTACTCATGTGCTTCAACAGTTTGCTTTCAGTTTGCATCATCAATCAAACCTGTATAATAAATCCAAAGTAATTTAATTCATCAATCAACAAAATTTATCTTACAGTATTTATATCAAAAGGTGCAAACAAATCAACATGTACCTGTCTTCATAATAAAATGTTGTTAATGTGTTATCTTCTACAGTTTGCGACTATCTTGCTATTAATTAGCTAAGTGATAACGTCATCTGCAATTTTTCAACAGCAGTTTGCTGACAGATACCAAGGCCATACTAAATTCTTTAGTATGGCCTTGACAGATACTATTTCCGTAATTAATTATTACTTATACAAATTGTTGATTTATAAATGGGCACTAATAAAAATAAGTGCTAAATCACTAAAAGTATTTTTAGTTTTAATTCTTTTTTAGTATTTTCCGCAGATTATGTCACAGTGGTCACATTGTAGTTTCTTATTATATTTAGCTTTGACTATTTTCAAGTGAAATACTTCAATACAAATTTGCTTTTTAAACAAGCGCATAAAATAGCTTTATGAGTTTCATATTGGTTCAAATTTACATCTTTCCTGCTGTTCAGACGATTATTTATGCTAGTCATGCTACCGTTTTTAGAGCTATCATTGTTTGTGCTAGCCAGTAAAGGTTTTTTTCTGGAAGCAATAACCTTTCAGTAATGTTGATTTTGTTACCAAAGCGCAAGACTTGAATTTGCAACAAACTGGATGCATGGTGGTCTTAATGACTGTTACAGGCACATTGCAGTAGCATTAAATTTACATGTTTTATATGATATCAGAATAATATATGTTAATGAAAGTTTTAGGAATTTATCAAAGTAATATCAGTTAATCCTACCGCTAACCTACATTAATTCTAATACAATATTTTATATTTAGCAGAAATAGAGGCTTTGTGCATGCAAATGAATATATGTGTTAATAATTTTTACCATTAAAAATTTAAATAAATATTTATTTTTTTATTGGAAAACAATTTTTTTGGTAACCCGAAAGAGCAGAAAGTCAATTGAATTTTTCTTAGTTTTCAAACAATTCTAAATTAGTAATGAAATTTTACATAATATTTTGTTTTGTTAGTTATAATTTTTGGCATTATGCATCAATGATAAGTCGAAAACTGTTTAAGTGAATGAAACAAAGCATTTTAAAGATATATGTCATTAATACTTGTTTATATAATATTTACAATTCAGTAATCTGCTTTTGGCACTACCTTTTTTCATCAAAATTTCGACATTGTAAACGAATTATTTTATGAAAACTAAAATTCAACGATAGATGGCGTACTACTAGCTAGCATCTGCTATAAAAATAGCTAGAGTTATAAACTATATTTATGAAAAAAAATCAGTGATAAAATACACATATATGTGACACTAGTATTTATATTTACTATTTTAACCTCAAAGAACCAGCAAGAAAATACAAGTCTAATTTTTCTATGCTATTTTGCTAGCATTTTGCTAGCATATTTCTAATACATTTTCTAGTAGGTTGTTCTTGCCCGTTAGGGACTTTTGGAGGCATTTCAAGATATTGCTGGAAGCTACGATCGCTGATGGATCACAATCGATGGTAAAATTTTGAAAAAATTTTGCACTATTTTAATTTCATTTCTTTTCCATGCATTTTAAGGTGCTTAAAATTCTTTAACAAAAAATAAAATTTCAACCTTATTTTTCTGTTGTAAGACCTTCCTCAAACAATTCTCCATTAAAAGTTCTAATTCAAAGCACCATACATCGAAGGATCTCTAGAGGGACCTTCAGCGATATTACATGAAAATATGGCTCACTTCGCATATAACTTCTTAAAAATGGCGCCGGAAGTGGGGTGGTAAGGGTGGCAGTTGCCACCCTAATATTCTTGTGCAAAAGAGTAGTTTCATATTTATCTTCTA
The DNA here is from genome assembly GCA_900660155.1 of Hofstenia miamia. Classification (NCBI taxonomy): domain Eukaryota; kingdom Metazoa; phylum Xenacoelomorpha; order Acoela; family Hofsteniidae; genus Hofstenia; species Hofstenia miamia. Next base: position 263,877 of record CABFPE010000695.1, on the reverse strand, counting down.
CAATGTATAATTTACTCATGTAGCAAATTGTACATTAGTAACAGTGCGAACAGTGAAATTCTATAGTATTAGATCACATTCAAATCTCTTTCTGATTAATTAGCATTTGTTTTGTGATATCTAAGAACCAATGGTGAACCAGCTTTAGAATTTTTTGTAGTTTATTATACTTTTTGTTTACAATAGGGAAACACAAACTGATGTTAGAAACTGAATACAGAGTATAATACTGTAGAAATGCCAGAAATATGTCAGGGAAGCACTGTGGTGTTCAAGCACGAATTAAAAAACAATTCTCTGGCCGAATTTGCTTCCTGTTCCACATATTCTTTGAATTTCGTAGGTTTACATTTTGCAAACGCTGCTTAGGTGCTTTTTCTATTATCTACATATAGATGGGAACTACTGGTACCAATAACAATTAAAGGAACTGTTGAAAAGCCGTCATCAATTAAGTGATGCTTTGCTAGATGCCATGCAAATGCACATTACATGAGAAATATGTTCAGCATTGGCAAAAATGAAAATTATAAAAGTAAAGGAAAATGAATCATTTTCACGGTATTCTGCAATTAAAATTTTGAGGCAGTATTTCCATGAATTCCTTACTTGTTCAATTTATTGCAACAATCAACACACATTCATTTTACACAGCTCGTTTTTTGTACGGCAGTCTAGTCTGCTTGATTAAAATTCATAAATAACCAATTTTAGGGTAGAAAGCAAACCAAGATACTAGTAAATGACTGCTTAAGAAAGAACAAAAATATTTAGTGTCTTCCTTTAGTCAAAATTAATTGTGAGATATATCTCTACTGGCCATTGATTCATGAAGTGATAGATAATTTTTTCAAATTGCAAAACTGGGAAAACTACCGTGATAAAAATAAATAATAATTGCAGTCAAATAGAAAACTGTTGTTGCATTTTTATTTGTAGTTCAATATAAATTTATGTTATATGAAATTAAGTTATTCAATGCCACAACTATGTATCCATATTCTATGATTATGAAGATAGTAACAATCATCGCATAACTATCTTTCAAATATCATTATTATATTTAAATTTATTATGTAAAAGGGGCCCCGCGAAGGTTTAATCCGACTCTGGGTAATATATGAAAAACATTTCTCATTGGACTCTTCTGTATTTCTGCGGTTTTTATTATCAAATGGAAAATAAATTTTCAAAAATGAAAAACGTTTCTCTGTCTTTGTTTCTCGAAATATTGTTTAGTCTTGGTCAAATTAAATTAAATCGCTATTGTAACAAAATGACACTTTTTAAATACTGGAGTCTCGTCAAATTTTTGTTATAACGCCTTATTTGCAACATGCTACTAATTGTGATTACGATCTTCACGATTGGCATAAAGCTTCGTGAACTAACACGATCATTATGTATTTCTTCCGCAAACAATAAAAACGCTTCAATCCTTCATGATATTTTCTCTAAACGTCATCATGAGATGCTCTGCGGTAACATAGACCAATTGAAAACTAATGGAAATGCAATGTTTGCAAGGCGGAAGAGTATCTGAAAAGCAATTTCTTTCATTTCTTAGATTAAAAAAATTGTTGGGTTTGGATTCTGTTCATTAAAATATTAATATATTCATTTAATTAAAGATAAAATAAGCACAGTGTGTATTTTTGAACTTGTGAAAACAACTAAAAGATCATGATATCAATAGTTGCTGAGGTTTTTTTTCAAAAATTGTAGAAATAACACTAAGCACTACGATGTCCCAAAATGCAAATAATTTAAAAATCTATTGGCATGTAAGCTTAGAAAATTTTGCCCTCTCAATGTTGAGTTGCTTCCGGCGTCTCTGCTTCTTAACAAAAACAATAATATTCAAAGCTAAAGCAATGTTTAGCACAGAATACTGCACTAATTTAAGTTTCTTAATAAAGAGAAAATTGGTTGTGAATAAGTGCAGATGCTGGCAAAAGGCTTAGGCAAGAAAACTGCTGCAAGGAGTGCCATAAATATTTATCAAAGATGTTACAGTTTTTTTAGAATCCAGTAAGTGTCAATAGTCAGTCATCATTTTACCAAGTTACCAATCGTAACTTTCTTCACAAATATTCCGCCCTAGAAAAATTTTGAAAGCTATGTCCCAACAGAAATTTTTTCATCAACAGTGAAATTCTCCAACTATATTGCACTCATTGTATATTTTTGAAACTATATTAATTCAGAAGTATTATAAAATTCCAAATTTTGTCCAGTGAGCAATACATTTATGTTATTCTAACTTTGTTTCTCTATGTTCAAGAAAGTTTTGCAATTGTAAAGATAATTATAATTGGGATTAAGAAAGCTTGGAATTATTACAACTAATTTTTTTATCACATTTCGTGATCGATTTAAAAAACTAAAAAATTTTGAATTTTTCTATTTTACAATGGAAAATATTTTAATTCAATTTTATGTTCGCATTTAATACTATGTAAAAATGCTTTTAGGAAGATTCTACATAATAGACATCATTTACACCGCATCAGTTATTCATTAATTGCAAACAATTTAAACAGAGTTATACTATTTCCATCACAAACAATGCTTCTATCAAAGCATCACTCTCTACTGTTATTAGCAATATTCTATTTGCTCATCTATTTATGCGAAAATAGCGGCTTTAAGAGCTCCAATGCTGCATTTTTAAACGATGTGTTGAAGGTCATGTAGATCAATGGGTTAATGAACGAAGAAGCACTTACAAATTGTAGGGTTGAAACGTATAGTGAACTATCAAAGGTAAGACCGAAATTGAAGTAAAAAACACTGTCAATTACATAAAGAGAGCCGTAAATCAAATTTGGCAAAGAACAAATGAAAAATTCAGCCACAAGAATTACGCATATTGTCGTTGCTCGTTTTTGCGATTTACTGATCTTTTCAGACGACCTTTTTGTTTTGAAAATAACCTTCCAAATTACTATGGAATAAATTACTGTAATAAAACCAGCTACGGAAGTAGAAAATGTTAAAAATGTAAAGAGGACACCAAATTTCAAAGCATCCGACCAGGATTGAAACAAAACTACGCAGGAATTGTTTTGATATTTGGCGATAAATGTGTTGTGCCATGCAATATGAGCCAGGAACAACAGAATGAATAACAAATGCTTTGATTCGCTCACTTCTTTGTAAGTAATTGGAAAGCACACAGCGATGAATCTAAATCACATGTTTCTTATTATAAATATTATGATTTAGTTGTTTTTCAATTTTAGCATTATTCTGTCACTTGGAGCACTTGTACCATATCATCATTTAAAAATAATGTATGTCGGGATCATTCAAACATCTTTCCACAGTAATAAAATAATTATAAAACTTAAAGCTTTTTTCTGTTGAATTAACTTAGAACTTAAATTACTTTTTGAAGTACCAAATGCCTCACTGCTGATATGTGACATTAACCATAACCAACTGGTGATTTTTAAACAATTTTTATCATCCTATAAAAAAATTTTTAGACGCTTATAGCTCAAAAAACTATTAATTTTGTGCACAATCTGAAAGCACTGACTTTATGCACGGCAGGCCTCAATGGTTTTGGAATGTCTTTGCTCAGATTAAGAAACAGTTAAGGTCCTTTTATGACTTCAGGGGCTCAAAACCTTCTAAATACATTAACACTAAGTATGGAGAGAATTTAAACCTTTTTAAAAAATTAGAAAATTTCTAAGAAAACTTGTTAATCTATTCAACAATCTCTGCCACAGCAATAAACTTTAATAGAAATTTTCAGCATTGCATTAATGTACGTTCCCCAATAGACCTAGCCATGCCCAAAGATTTTGAAATTTGGAAATTGGCTTGGAGAAAATTCTTTGTAAATGTGAAAAAACGATTTGTCTTTTAAAACGAACGCTCGGCTATTTAAGGTTAAGCAAGGTTTTGAGTACTCTGTAAAAGGGTACAAATGCAAATATACGAAGACATTTTTCATAGTAGCATATTAAATGCAAATTTATAGGCAAATTCACTTTCCAAGAGTTTGTTGTTTACATCAGCCTTGACGATACATTATGTTATCGTCAAGGCTCGTTTTGAACATTTAATTAAATTTAACATATACATTTGAGNCTGGATTGGAGGAGGTGGCCTCCTCGTTCCTCGGATACAACACCATTGGAATTTTTTGTTGGGTTACGTGAAGAATGTTGCTTACATCACCAAAGTAAAGGACATCACTGACCTTAAGGAAAGAATAACTGCTGCTGAGAATACAATTGATGAAGAAATGTTAAGAAGGACGTGGATATCGTTTAGATGTCCTCCGTGCTACAAATGTGGCTCACATAGCAATATATTAATGTTTGGAATAAAAACTTGCATATTTACTTGAAATTATTTAAGCATTTCAGAGATCTCCAACTTCAGTTATAATATTTATGAATTCCAAAAATATCTAAAGACTTTATGGACACCCTGTATATATATATATATATATATATATATATATCAT
>CABFPE010000695.1:220482-236511 GCA_900660155.1 Hofstenia miamia | reverse complement strand
ATATATATATATTATACTTAAATATTTTAAGAAAAATTATATGCTTACCTCTCCATTGTTATCAGAACCACATGAAACCAGGACGAGCCAATGAACGACCACATAAGAAAAGTGCTATATACAAATCTGCAGTAGATCATGCCCAAAAATCCGCTTGGTGTTTCCATTAGCGGCTCAATTATGGTTTTAAAGAAAAAGCACATTGAAGTTGCCAAATCAACTGATGCCAAACTTGCAAAAAGTGTATTAGTAGAAGTACTTTTCAACTGGCGACTGCTAACAAACACCCCGATAAGAAAGATATTAAGAAAAATTGCGGTGATGTTTTCAATTGTTGAAAATATTACTAACCACGTGGCAGTATTCACAGCAATCCCTTCAGCCCTCGTATAATTGTTCATTTCGATTGATTTATCCAACAAAGCAATTGACTTTTATTACCTTTCTTTTAGATGATTGGTTAAAGCAAATCAAATAAATTTCATTGTTGGAAATATTCTAATTTTAAATCCCACGTTGAATTTATGGTACTTTTGCATTATCTCCCCCAACTCAAATAATTACAAATATATGCTAGTTTTTCAATACGATAATTATAGACTTAACGCCAAACCCCTTCCGCAACATTAATACTAAACCAAACCATAACCCTTGCCATAATCTAAGACAGTCCGCACCTTAATCCTAACCCAAGTCCAAGCCATACCCCAAACATTATGCAGAAGGAATATGCAAAATTTAATATTAATATCAGTAAGTTTCAATTATGAATTATAAAATAATTATAACATTCTACTATTAATATGCTAATTAGTAGTTCAACTGCGCGGCTTTTGTTTGCTTATATAATTTTTATCAACCTACACTGCACTTTTTCACTCATATCATGTCACACAGTTCCTTGTTTATATAATTCGAAATGAATATGTTTTCATTGAGTCGGCTCTGTCATAATAAAGAATATAGTATAATGTTAGTTTAATGGCAGGGTTAAGATTAGGGCTATAATAGACTTTAACTTATAGTTAGGGTAATAATTTGTTTTAGGGTTGGGGTTAGAGTTATGGTTAAACTTAGGTTTGGAAATAGGGTTGTGGTTTGGGATATAGCTTGGGTTAAGTTTGAAGTTAAGGTTCTAAATTATTATGCTGATAAATTTACTTATTTTTGCAAACAATTTGAGTGGGGGAGGGGAGAGATAACGCAAAAGTACCAAGTTTATTGATAGCATTTCTAAACTAAAATTAAACATTACAGAAACTCATCTAATTAATTGGTATCATTAAATAACTATTAACTGGAGGCTCCCATAAATTTAGTTTTTGTTGAAAACTTACTGTATATGTAGAGGAAATTATTGTAAATAAAAACCAACATATAGTAGATAATAATCAAGCTTCGAAAATTTAATATTTTTAAGCAATTCCAAATTTTATATTTCAAGTTTATGAGATGAAATCCTGAATTTTACAATTTAATCAAGTATTTGCCTAAGCTATATATATATATATATATATATATATATATATATATACATATATGTGTCTATTTTTAATAGCCCTTGTATGTGAACATATTTCAATAAAATAATATATAAATTTTACAAAAATTTCCTTTGTATGAGTTGTCTCTTTTACTTCTTGTTTTGTTTAAAATGAATCAATTTATTAAAATCTTCTTTTTTTATTTAAGTCCACTAATTGAAAAATTCTACAATTTGAAAATGTTTTGCATGAGTATAAAAAATGCAATAAATTATATTCGTGATACTGACAGTAGGCATAATGGTGAATATGTTCGGTTTTTCGATATAAATCATAGGCTAGCATACAATTTTCAATAATAACGTTTAAAATAACTACTTCCTAATGACGTGATAAAAATCTAAATCAGCTACACAATAGTTTATCTGAAACTTTACTAAATATTGATATTAAATCGCCTAAATAAGTTGTTCTATTTAAATATCCAAAATTCCATAAGTTTAATTTAAATGATTTAAGTTCAGATCGTATACAATGAAGTTATTCTAAGTGCATATTGAGCTTACTATATGTTTTCAGACTAAATTTCAAGATAACTTAATATTTCTGTACATTCAAAGTGCTCTTTAATCTATGTTGTATGTAATGCTGCATCTGACTTGTATAATTTGGATGATACTATAATTTTTTTTGTAATAAGGGCTCTTTTTGATTTGATATACAATTTTGGAAATATGTATTCGACCACCTTGCTATTTTGAATATATAATGAACATTCATTGGATAGTGTGCCTAAGATTATAACTAAGCGTTACTTTGATTAAGAAAGGAAAATTTGTATGTCTAATACCATAAAATATGTAGAATAACAATTGGCTATTAGTTTTTAATCAAAATTAGAAAACTTGTATTGGAAAAATGTATTCGGCCACCTGAAAAAATTTTATCAAATGAGCAAATACGAAAAAAGTAAATTCAAAATAAGATACATAAATTAATAATTGATGCATTATACTCACTTAACAACAAAATTCTCTCTTTTAATATTTTGTAGGGTGTCGCTTTGAGCGAATACCAGCTTCAGGGCAATCAGGGATTGAAGCAAAAAGTTTTCAATAAAACTGTTGGAATTGCATAAAATTCGTTTGTTATTGTGCTACACAGCTCGTCTTCAGTGTGAAGTGTATGCTGTCCAATTCGACATTTGACATCTTTCCACATACTTTCGATAATGTTAAGATCTTGAGATTGGCCAGGCCAATCAGCAATGATAGCAACCCCATTATTGTGGAAGAAATTTTTCATTTCTTTTGAGGTATGACATGGATCACCATCTTGTTGATATATTGAACACTTCTAAGGAGTGGCAAGAGATCCTTTTCTAGAATCCGAGCATATTAAGACCTTAGGAGAGTACCAGTGATGTGAACAATCTTGTGAAAGCCACACTTCCATATTACACCCCATACCATTACAGACTTCCCACCATAATTCATCGTCCCCCGAGTAAATTGATACAAAAATCTGAACTTCTGCCCAGTTGGTCTCTTTATCAACATTCTTTTCGATTAGTATAGCTCAAATCTTGACTCATCTAAAAATATAACATTATAGCAATGTTCATATGAATTGTCTCTAATTAAATTGGCCCATTTCACCCGGCGTAATCTTTGTTTTAAAGTTAAGAATGGATTCTGGGCACCACAAAAGTCCCAATTGAGTCTTTCTTCAAGATGTTTCGCACTGTTTTTGCTGTCACAAGGTGACCATCTGCCCATTCTTTATAAAATTCCTCTGAACTCTTCCTGGAATTTCGCTTTGAAAGGTACATAAGAGCTGATTGGGAGGTTTTGGAGGTCTTCTTTGGTTTTACGGACTTTGGGTTAGGGACAATGATGTTTTCAGAAGTGAAACGTCTGATGATATCCCCGATAGTACTTCGAAGTCGCTCTACAAGTCGGGCTATATTACATTGACTCATCCCTTCCAATTTTTTGGAGATAATCAACTCGCGGATGGCAAGACGTACGTAACCAGGCATTATGTATGGCGAAGAAAGACTGTTTTTAGACATTTTCAATATAAATAAACTGAAAAAAGCTCAACTAATGAAATTTTTTACAGATTCTCTGATTGGTCTGAAGTGGCCGAATACATTTTCCAATAAAAGATTAGCTAACTAAAATAATTGTAGCATTTCTCCTTGAAATTAAAAGTAAACAGTGACAATTATGTCTCAATATTGATGAATTCCTCTTTCTGCAACAGCAAATCTAATTAGAAAATAACTATGACATTCTTGGCATCCATTTGTTAGAAATATTTATGACAAATCATGGGTGGCCGAACTCTTTTTTCCAGTCCTGTAGATTTAAGACAATTTAAAAGAAATTTTAAGATATTTGTTTTATAATTGATATCTAGTGTTATTATTATTAAAGGATCTCTTTTAGGTTTCCACCTTGCACCAATCACTGTTTTTATTACTTCATATTGGAATTTTCTGAATTTCTTAGTATATTTATGTAACCAGATTATGCTAGCATAGTTATAGATTGGAGTTACAATTGTTTCAAATAACTTCATAGTTGTGTTAGCTTGTAATCCCCATTGAGCGCACCATTTACCTTTTATGAAAGCCCATGCATTTCTAGCACGAATATCAAAATTGTCAGCATGCACCTTAAATTTCAACTTTGAATCTAACAGAATTTTCTTAGATAATGAATACTTACAATTTTCTGAAGTTATTGTAATATTATTTTTTTATCTAATTCTTTAGAGGTTGCATGTACATTTAAATGTACAATTTCTATTTTTGCAGCACAATTTTTTAATCTCAATTTTCTCAAACATGGATCAATTATAATAGCACAATTATAAAAATCCAATTAAGCTGTGGTCTTTGATATGCTAAATATATATTTGAAACAGATTGTAAAATTGTACAATCATCTGCTTTAGGGATGTGCCAGAATCCGATATCTGGTAAAATAGACAATTACACAACCTTATCCGGATATCCGTTATCCGGTAAATTTAACTTGTTTACAGGATTTTACCGGATGACATAATTCTGAGATAAAACTCGATTTAAAAAAGAGGAAGTTATATTTTTCAATAATGTGGAAATTATCATTCAACAAAACAAGTTTTTCTGACATATCAGGACATAGTCAGGGGCGTATTTGGGGGGGGGCAGGCCAATTTCAACTCATTTTCATACGATCTGATCGATATATTGATGAACAGTCTGTTTGTTTTTTATAAAGTGTAAAAAGAGTAGTATTTCACGTTATTCTTATTACCTACCTAGGCCTATGTCTCTCTGATAAGAATTGGGCGTCCCCCTTTTATAAATTCTCGATATGCGCCTGGACATAGTCTATTATATATTTATTTATTTTCAATCGCAAGTGTTCGATATTAATTGAGAAATGAGGTTGATTTTCATTAATAATTAGGACAACCAAAAGACATAAAAGTAATATTTTTTTTGTTTGATCTATTTTGCACTCTGCTTAAAATTAGATGGTTCTGTCATACCTGGAGTGCAGTTAAATAATAAGTTATAAAGTCATAAAAAGCCATATTTTTGTTTTTTTTTAAAATATGGTAATATTTGTGGCTGAAATGTCATAAAAATCAAAATTCTGGCATAGTTTCATTAAATTTTTAGAAAAAAACTGAAAAATTTATACTGGCTTGTGACTTCATTAAATCATTTGAGCTAAAATATATATATTTTCATTCAATTTCAATTAATGTACTTTCTGGCCTAACCCACAAAGAGTTTAATTGCTAGCTAATTGTTTACCCGACCCGAACCGACTCACTTGTGGAAGCGTTCCTATTACTGGCCATGTATACTAGCAGCTAGAAAATTTTAAAAGAACTATATACATTATTATTTCATGGATTTTGCAAGACAAACGTGTTGTAGAACTGTGCTAAGCATATTCAGCAAAATATATGAGGGTTGACAATTTAATTTTCTTAAATTAAGACTGCTATCATAAAATATTAAAGTTGTCCAATGTTTGACAAAATTGAAATTCCACCAGATGCTGTTATTACTCCCACCCTTGAGCATGGAAATGATGCCTGTGAAAAAATCCCCTATAGCAAGTCAAGTTCAGAAAATATATTGAAAGGGGATGGACATTTAGTCGGAATTGTATGCCAAGTTACGAAAATGTCAAGCAACATCGGCTGCAGTTGAGAGATGTTTCTCTGTGTTGAGAAAACTCTTATCCTATGACAGAAATCCTAACATTGTTTAAAGTCATACTTCTAGTTGCCCTAGCTATAATTGAACAATATATTATCCGGTATCCGGCAGGCAAATTATCCGGAATTAACTGGTATCCGGAATATTCAATTCACTATACGCATCTCATCCCTAATCAGCTTATTTATATGATTGAGCATAGAGTTTATCAAAAATATAATTGATGTATAAATAATAATGGAGATAAAATAGAACCTTGTGGCAACCCAATTTTCAAGTTTTTTGTAACGCTATTGTATCCGTTTATATGTAGCTGCACTTTCCTTGAGAATAAGATTTTTATATTATCATATAATATTTTCCATTAACTATTTGTACAATAAGCGGCCCTCGAGCCATACTGTATTAAATGCTTTTCAAAGATTTATTGCCATTAATAAAGTTTTTTTCCTTAATATTTTTGATTGTGCAGCTAATTTCAATCAATGAACAGAATTTGCAGCTAATTTCAATCAATGAACAGAATATCAGGTTTTATGAAACTCTCTTGCGCAATATCTTTATTTACCTTATTCCTAATTGCAAGTCTCATTCTAAACTTTGAAATTCTTTCAAATATCTTACCAATACAACTGGTTAGAGTCAAAGATTTATGTGATGCAGGCTCTGCATAACGAGTTTTACTAAATTTTTATAAAGATTATTCTTCCTTCGTTCCATATATATTTTATTTTTCCAGACAACTTTCATAAAAATGCAATATTGCTATTTTTGGGTAAGAATCTAAATTTTGATCCATCCGGATCAAAACTTTTACTATTAGTACGCAAAACTTTTAATGATCCATTAATTTCTCTACGTGTAATGCGTCCATTTAAATATTCATATCATTCGTTTCAGATTCAGAGTTCTTGCTGGAGTAAGTAATACATTTTTCAATTTACTTACAATTTCTTCATTAAATTTACAGTTAAATAAATGTGAAAATTGTTGAAGCAAATACTTTCTAGTTTGTAGTCTTGTTCTAGAATACCAACATTATGTTATGATGTGCTATGCTGCAAAGTGTTTTTGATCTATTGCAAAATTCAAGTCCAGATTTAAAATTAAGTAACTATGTTTGATTTTTGGATCAACTGTAACTCACTAAAAATTTGTCGATTTTCAGGAAGTATTTTATTGTGTGGTGAATATCATAGTCGAAATGTAATTTTAGATTTTCAAAGAATGTTACACAGTCCTGTTAATTCATCATTCCAAAAAATATTTTGAAATTATTTTTTTGTAATCATGTTATTGCAAATTTTGACAATTATTACTTAATACATTACCATTATCCAGGACTGTTTATTGTTATTAATTCAAGGAAAATGTCTTCAATGTAATATCCCCTTAAAAGAGCTCCAGAATAAGTTCAACATCCCGATTCACATATTGAGTCCCTAGGTGTTCTTCGATTTCGTTTGATACTATTGCTACTATTACTAAGGCAATTCCACTTTTACTATTGATTGCTTCAAATGTGTATCCGTCCTGATTTAGTATCATTACCGGCATATTTTGTAAATGATTGAAAATCATGTGTCCTGCGTTATTTTTGCAATGATCACCAATTAAAATCTCCAAAGATGAGCATACCAATTCCTAGTTTTTCTTTTTCTTGTGGTAATTAATCAATTTGATTTTCAACAATTTTACTCTTGTTTTGTCATTAGGAGGAATGTATACTGAATTGAACAAATATGCATTATTGTTTATAGTAATCATACTAACTACTCAGTCAATAGCAGAAATCTCAATTTCTGTAAAATGATAAGAAGAAAAATTTGATAACTAATAATGCACATCCACCGATTTCTTAAATTTGAAACAGAATTGCATATTGTATACTCCAGAAAATCAAAACTATTCACAGATTTTTTGGTTTTGTTTAAAACATGGCTTTCTCATTAAAAAAAATCTTTTTTAAAATATCATTTATGGTGTACTTCTTGCATAGGCGGATCGTACGGGTAAGCAAGGCAAGCAGTGCTTGCCTAATAATTCCTTAATAAATGAATTTCATTCTTAATTGTATGAATTTATATCTATACAAATGTACAAATCGTAATTTCTTTGTTTGCGTTTGAACAACATTCAAGAATCAAATAATATTATGAATGGAATATAGAACATAATTCATTACGATTTGCTTTAATGCTGTACATACGCTCAGGGTGCAAACTTTGATATTCAAATTTTGGCAAAATTTACAAATCAACACTATTAAATTTCCCAAATATTATTTTATGATACATTTTTAAATATATTTTGCATTTGGAATTATTGTTAATGTTGAAAATGAAGACCTCAGAGAGAAATTAATAAATGGCTGGCTTTCTAAATTCATTCATTTAACTCTGTGACTCCTTCCTTTAGCATGTTTGATAATTATGCTAACAGTGAACACACTTTGCAAACTTTGGTGAATATGACTATCATGACCACATGTATATTGTTCAGTTTGCTTGATTTACCTGGAATAATTAAATAAGCAATTTCAACAGTCTTAAAAGCCACAGGGGCATTTACTACATATTATGCCTCTATGCAATAAGTATAATAATCATATTTTCTTTCTATGTAAACAATGTATTATGTAGAGTAACACTATGTTTTACTATATATACTCCATATTGCAACAAAAATATTGGCAAAATCTGCAATAGGTGGNTTCAGAAAATGTATCGTTTTAGCATGGTTAATTTTTTACTGAATTTTGTTTCTGACCCATGATTTGAAACTAATTTTTTGAAACTGTGCAAATGTTCCTCACAAAGAATAAGTACATATCAAAATCTTTAACTCATCATAGCTAACACTCTGAGGAAAAGTTATTAATTAAGTGTTCCCAAAGGGGATAAACTATTGCCATTTTTTCCCGTTAGGGCTCGGCGATATACCGAAAAATACCAATACTGCAGTATCCAACCTAAATATTGAACGCTACTTTACTTAATACAAAGAATTTTATTTAAGCCCAATTTAAATTAAATTTTTAATTTCAGACAAAATTGCAATTTTTAATCATTAGACATCATATTGATATTTGCAAAATATTGAACAGTATAAAAATACCTTAAGTGCATTGTTGTATGAATTTTCAAAATTAGTAAATTGTATTAATACAATCAGGGTTTTCAAATCAAATTTAAATATTCAAACTTTCAAATCAGATTTTCAAATTTTTGCAAAAATTCCAAACTTTCAAATCAAATTTTGCAAAATTCTAAAATTCAAATTTCAATCCAAACTACAGAGCAAACTTTGATATTCAAATTTTGGCAAAATTTACAAATCAACACTATTAAATTTCCCAAATATTATTTTATGATACATTTTTAAATATATTTTGCATTTGGAATTATTGTTAATGTTGAAAATGAAGACCTCAGAGAGAAATTAATAAATGGCTGGCTTTCTAAATTCATTCATTTAACTCTGTGACTCCTTCCTTTAGCATGTTTGATAATTATGCTAACAGTGAACACACTTTGCAAACTTTGGTGAATATGACTATCATGACCACATGTATATTGTTCAGTTTGCTTGATTTACCTGGAATAATTAAATAAGCAATTTCAACAGTCTTAAAAGCCACAGGGGCATTTACTACATATTATGCCTCTATGCAATAAGTATAATAATCATATTTTCTTTCTATGTAAACAATGTATTATGTAGAGTAACACTATGTTTTACTATATATACTCCATATTGCAACAAAAATATTGGCAAAATCTGCAATAGGTGGTCTTTAGCCTACCTCATTGCTAAATGTATATTTATTACACGTTAGTCTAATAAATATGAATTTTTTGTAACTAAGAATTATTTCTAAAAAATATCAAACTTGAAAACAAATTTTCCAACTTTCAAATTTCAAATCAAACTTTGTATTGCATAATATTCAAATTTTCAAATCAAAGTTTGAAAGATATTCAAATTTCAAACTTCATTTTCATCAGACTTTCAAAGCCCTGCCTACGCTCACTCAAACGATTATATTATAAGGCTTTTATCTGGGATAAAATCTTCTTTTAATTCACGGATTCCTTCTGTAAATTCTTAAATAAGAGTGCGTAGTCATTGGTTTTTATTTTACTGAAATTAGAAAATTTAGAGGAATTGTGAATGAAAACGAATTTTTTCTACTATTGTGCAGCCAATTCATTCCAAAATCAAATGTAACTTGGATAATTTAAGAGAGATATATTTTGAAGTAAATTGGCGTCATATGCATATGCACTCAAATGGAGGCCAGTTTCACATCCCAATGCAAATGCTGTTTTATTGAATTATTAAATTTTATAAACTTTGAGCAATTAAATGTGATTACCCTCAGCTGCCATTCTCTGTTCTAAATTTCTACTCCAATTTTCTCAATCTTAAAAAAAGTTGAAATTCATCTCAAGTTATCTATCATTGGCATCGCACTGTTTGTAAATCGACAAAATTCGTGTTCTATATTGTGAAATGCATGATTTGTCGACTGACTTACCTGAAATTTGTAAATATCTGATTAAATACTAGCTTTTGCATGCACGAGCGCCACTGACTTTTTGTATAATTTTAAATTTTACAGGAAACTAGACATAATCAAGGGTGGTTTAAAAAATGAGAATTGGATTAGCACATAAATAATTATCACTGAAGCTTACTTTTTCGGCACTGTATTAGTTTACATATACTTCAAAAAATCTTCAGAAATGTTTAAATTTTGTAATAGGAGCAAAAAAAGTTTTCTCGGTACGAGTAATAAAAAATTTTTTTGGCCGGATGCGGCATTAAAGAGGCTGTATCCGCCCATCACCACCATGTACACAGTACTAATGGATTTCTGATGAAGGCATTGGAATGTGGTAATGATCAGCGATAAACAGTGAGGATTTGATTGCTTTTTTGTAAGAAAATACTTGGGGATGTGGGTATGTAGTCTGAAAAATCAATTTCATATTTGTTTGGGTGGCGAAGGGGATGAGGTGATAAAGTTATCTCAGCCCAAGCACTATAAGTCCATTCAATTGCATCTGAAATACGTTACATATATACTAAAGCTTTTATAAAAACAACCAATTGTTTGTAATCCAATATTTTATCAGATAAATTTGTACGCAAATTTCAAAATTAAGGTTTGTTTCGTATCGGGTTAGAAAATCTCAACTAGATTGCAATTATGCCGCTCACTGCTTTTGGCAAACCTATCAGAATGGTGAATTAGTGACAAGTTAATTTAACAAACAGATACTAATATTAGGAATTTTATTGAAAATATAATAACTTATTAATTTTAATATATGCATAGATTACCTATTTTTTTCTTAAGACAAATACAAATATCCAATTTTAAAGGGGACTGCTATGAAAGCAAAATTGGTTGCCTAAAAATCCAAAATTTTCTACCTAAAATTCAATAAGTGATGATTTCGATATATTATAATGAAAGCGATATTTTATGTCACTCAATTATTACGTTCCGAAATTTTGCAGCGAATTGTTTTGAAAACATGGCTATTCTCTGTCATGGCAGTAAATGTCTTTAGGATTAGCAAGTGATATTCATGATGCGGCAACCACGGATTTCAACTTCTTGCTGCAGAGTTGGAAGAATTAAATCAGTAGCAAACCAATATCTTAACTATATTCTCTTTAAATACTAAACTTTTGCAAACAAGACTGCAAAGCTTCAATAATTTATATTAACAACTAACTTTTCATTTTACTTAATTCCAAATGTTGTTCAAGAGCCATATAAATAGTTATCCTAATAATACTAAACTTTTGCAAACAAGACTGCAAAGCTTCAATAATTTATATTATCAACTAACTTTTCATTTTACTTAATTCCAAATGTTGTTCAAGAGCCATATAAATAGTTATCCTAGTTAAGTTCTCTCTCTCTAACTAAAGTCATAAATTTGAAATATTTTACTTAAGTTATATTTATTCATTTCTAAACGATTATTTGTGCAAATAATATATATGCACTACATTTGGTATTTCTTGGAAATTTTTATAATTTTTTGTGTAAATTTAGCTTAGATAAATTTGTAATTTGATGTCATTAAAGCTATTGAATGTGCTATTTTTCAAAGTAAGTGAATTTTTGAGACAACAATAACCTCTAAAGAACACTGTAAAATGTTTGCAACAGTAGAGTTTTTGTCATAGCAGCGCATTATCATTCACATTGGAAAAGTCAGACATTTGATTTGTTCACAAACTAGAATACGATAGATGGTGTCGCTAAGCTTTAATTGTATAACCATTTGTATTTTTCAATGACATGTTTATTTTGTGGGATCAAATATGGCACAAGTAACAAAGAAACCTGCAAATTACGAAATATACATTCGCTTCCTAAACAGTCATGTCATTGTCATCAATTTTTGAAATTGTGAAAAATTTTCCAACATTGGATCTACTCCTAGGTTGTTAAGATTCCTTATCCCTTCAACAACTACCAATTTATGTAATGCCATATACAAAGTAATAGCAGGATGTGTTAAGTCTAAATGAATACTCCTTAGTTACTTCTATTTGTAACATTAATGTACGCTATTAAATTTCACTGCAGTGCATACTTAACCTTTGAAAATTGGGTAATTTTGAAGCTTAAATAGCACTTGTATTCTCAAAGGATAGCCTACTCCAAGCTCGTGTAAATTGCAAAACGTTTTGATGATGTTCTACGTATGTTTTGAATTAAGTTCTTCTAAATGTTAAATATAATTTAATCTATAGTTTAAAATTTTCTTGGATACTTGTTCTTTATAATTATGTAGTGACATTTCAAGACATCAGTTTTCTTTAGAGTAAGAATGTAGAGCTTGTGACAGTGATAGTCAGCCCCAAGCTGAAAAGGTTGATTGCATTATGATCTTGAATATTAATGCCAATACTTTCTTCTAGTTTGAGTTGATAGCAATAAAGTTTTTAACACCGTTTCACATTTAAAAATATAAGAAAATGAATTACTATTTAAACTATTAGCTTCAATAAAATGCCATTTGTATATAGGAAAACCAGTGGCTGATTTTGAAAATTCTCGTGGGGTGTCTCCATATAGCACACTTTCTCCCGTAATCAAGTGACATGAATATTACTTGTATTATAATGTGTTTCTATTTATGGGGTACCTGTATGTAGATCAGTGGTGCACTGCTTATGAGCAAAGTGGGACGGGCGCAAATGTAGTTTCTTCAAAATTTCCAAGCCTGCGGCAATTACTGTAATATTTACGAAAATGAGGCCAAAAATTCAGTCCGCCTTAGGCTACAATGTGATTTAGTAAGTCGCATGAATTAACCGAATCAAAAAATATATTATCTTGCACATCTCCATGCTTTTTGAGATATTCTCTGTTTCTAAAAATCATTAAAACTTCATCCACATGTAATGAGCCCATGAATGATAAACAATCATTTTTCTACATTCAGGAATCTATTTTTATGGTCATTGAAAATGTAGAATATGAACCTAGAATAGCACAAATATAGATCTAAAATCATATTGAAAAAACCGCGCCTTTTGTTTATTTCGAATGTAGTAATCGTAGGGCCACAGAAATGAAAGCCTTCAGTGATATTCTATATTTGAATACTTGAACACATTTTGAAACAACTTGCTTCTTGCACGAACATTTTATTGCTTCTTTTCGTTTTTTGTACTGCAAATTACAGACTGCAGGGCCATAGCCACGAGGGTACATTGCCTTCCTCTAAGAAATACTAGATTGCACTATTATACAAAAACGAAATTTTCGTCATATCAGCACCTACAATTTAAAACATTAAATTGTGTGATGTCAGCATTATTATCAAATGTGAAAATCCAGAGATTTTTAATAGTATTCCTTAATATTGCTTTTCGCAGTTGGAAATGATTGAATTCATTAGAATGAATTCTTAGCTTATCAAACTTAGTTTTCTGGCATATTTTACTTACTTTTTTCAAACTGATTTTTGCAAAAATTGGAAGTCCATACCCCGGTTGTAAAACAATGCCATAAAAAAATAAGCTGATATTTAGAAAATTTCTATAGGACTAAGTACGTCCAATAATTCTGAGGGAAAGTCACCAAGTTCATTAAGAAAACTATACGCAGGTCGAATAGTAGGTCATAAGTAATGCCGTCAGTATTTACACTGGAATGCTCCACTGCCATTTATAAGAGGGTATTTTTCATTCTGAAGCTTGCGTTTTGTTCTTTGATTTTAATGGAATTGGAACAACAGAAAAGAAAATCTATACTAAATTGCTATCATAGCTACCAAGCCTTTTCGAATGCCTCTGTGTTGCATGGGCAGCTACAATTTCAACCCTTGCCTCTTAGGGGAGTTATTGCCATTCTAAGTTTGAGAATTCTCCTTTTCAATATATTTTATTATTTGCAAAAAATGATTTTCTCATTTACCAAAATATAAATGATTTATAAGCTTAGATTTAGAAGCATAAACATTATAAACATTCTTAGAGAATTTCAAACAATAAATAAATAAGCTCATGCAATTCGTATTGAAGAACTATTTAATGGGTATTCAAAATAGAGAATACTTTTGCACTAATGTAAGTATACAATATTGGCTAGTTTATAATACAAAAGACATTTTATAAGATTTTAAATATTTAGACTTATAAAATTTAGCAATAGCATTCATATTATAATCAAAAATAGTACTAGTGTTCGAGTTTTTTTTGAAAAAAATCTCTATTTTCTACTTAATCCTTTGTTGTTTCTAGTGCACACCAAGTTAATATGTATTTCAAATAATATTTAATCTACAGAGAAGTGTTTAAGTTTTTCTAGCTACTTAAGAACTCAATATTTTTTTGCTGATTGAGTAATGAAATTTTCTATTAAATATAATATTCATGCAATTATAACAACTTACAAATTTAAATTTCAATCAAAAAAGCTATGATTCAATCATTTTGGAATCTAAAATATTGGGGGCACTCTAATCCTCCACCTATTTCCTAAACCAGTGGTATGAATTTGGCGATAGCTGAAGAGTTGTTACATTAATACCAATTATTCCACGATTGTTAATCTGCTTTCTGTTATTATAAATTTATCCCCTTGCAAATCTAGATGCTGCACTTTGGGTAGCCCTAAGCAACTGTTTTAAGATCTTTTGCTTTAAATTTATATATATATATATATATATATATATATATATTAGCGAAAAAAAAATTTAAAATCTTGATTTTTGTATGTCTGGCGCCCTCTCAAAAGGTTCTATTCCATTAGAAAATCTTTTACTCAAATTTCTGATAATCTGTGATATTTTTAATAGGTGGTGCAATGATGTGAAAGTTGGCCTAATAAGGCTTAATACATGAGATAGGAAACAATTTATCGATTCAATGGTGACAAAAACAAAGTAGCTGTTGTTTATTTTTCTCGCTTTTCTCTCCAATCCTTAAAGCATACTGCGAGTTGTTCTTTATTATTGGGCAATACAATTGCTTCATTTGCTGTATCAAAGCCACAATTTGTTAACAGCTGCTAATTAGCCTATAGCTGTTTGAGCGGTTTTGAAGATTTCACTTTTATTCCGGTCTTCTCGATAGGTTTCAAGAAACAACCTTCTACTGTTTCTGGTTTCGAAAACAACAGACACTTACCTTATTGTTTGTCCTATCATCCCAAACTACAGAAATTGATGCTATTTGAAATTTTTCTTTGAAACCTTTTTGATGCTAACTATATATGTCGAGAAAAAGTACTTGCTTATCTGTAAGAGTTTTCGCGCCTTAAATGCGTTCTGCTGACGTATGTCGAAGTAATTTGAATGGAAATTTATTCATTCGAAAATTCTGTTCAGCTAAACATGTGGCAATTATATAAATGCACTTATATAAAAAACATTTAAATATAAATTTGATCAATTAATGCATATCTTCAAAAATATTTGAAAAAATGAATATATGGATGCAAACTTTCTGAATTCTGAGATAATGCAGAGTCATTTTTAATGTAGTCATCGATATATATATATTTGTCTTCAATCACAATTCACTGTCATTTGTATGCTAAGTGCTAATGAGATGCCTAAAAGTGCATGTTGCCTCACAATTAACTGTTTTTACAAAAATAGTATATTTTATAATGCTGGAAAGTTTAATGATCTTGCGCTACCTCTAAACCTATTTCAAATAGTTCAAAATTTTACACTCATCATTTTCTCGTGAAATGGAAGCATTTCAAAGGTTCAGAGGCAAAACTGAATATATTTGAAGTACTTTCGACTATATATATATATATATATA
>CABFPE010000695.1:177462-215908 GCA_900660155.1 Hofstenia miamia | reverse complement strand
TTGAAAGAGACGAAGTTGGAGAAGAAGCTGAAGGAGAAGAAGTTGTAGACGAAGTTGAAAGAGAAGTTGGAAATGAGGATGGTGAAATAGCGGTGGTAGAGTCAATTCGAAAAGAAACATTTTGCAGAGCTCGCCGATTAGCACGTGATGGTCAACAATCGCAGGCAGAAGAAATGACACGACGATCTAAGACAAAGTTGGATCCTTTCAAAATTGGTGATACTGTGCTTGTTCCCATATCTCAATTTGATCGTTCTCGAGCATCTTTGAAAAACCTACTGGGAATAGCTACTGAAGGAGACGACTCTTCCGGATACATCATTAAAACCAAATATGGTATCTTGGACACAAGACTATTTAATGGGTTTATTCTCAAGTCATCCGTTACATTGACTCTCACAGAAGATAGTCCAAACAATATATTATCAATTCGGGCAGCTGCCAAACAGGAGAGCATTGGTATAGGCGGCACAGGTCAAGGTTATTCAAAGTGCAATTGTACTGGAACATGTCAGAGAAGAACATGTAGATGTAAAAAAACTCGTTAAAATGTTCCACCCATTGTCATCCAAATGGAAAAAAATGTTTGAACAAACTGTGACTTTATTAAGCTGTACTAATTAATTTTTCATTTGTGTTTTTTCGAACCTAATACATGCTTTTTGCGCAATCTTGTGTTTTGGTATAGCTCGTTTATAGTAATTGGGCAAATTAATTGGGCAATACGCGAAAAGAGCAATTTTGATGCTCAATTCTAGAATTGAGCAATACTGTTTTTTCAAATCTAGAATTGAGCAAGACACATGATTGAGCACGACATAAATACCAATATCTTATAAATTAGATTATTTTGTTATAGCCTAACCCTACTGGACTTGCTCTTAATCTAACTTGTTTGAAGAAAAGCAACTGATTGTTACATGATTTCTCAACTGGAGATGTGTTCTTAAACTCAAACAACAAGATTTTTACCGCAAAAGTCATTTAAACAGTTTGATAAATCTTTAATAATTTAATCCATGAAAACAGTTTTAAGTATGACATTTAATAAACAACCAAATTATGATTCTATCTGATTTGTGAGTAACAATTTCCTAATTCATGGAAGATAAAGAATAAAATTATTTATTTCTTCTCTTGATTTGATTCATATTTGCAACCATACATTCACTAGGATTGATAACCATTGCATATAAACAATTCAAATTAGTTTTCAAATACATTTGTACTGAATTCTTTATATGCAAGAGGGAATGATAGTTCAAGCAAACAATAACTCCTAACAATTTAGCTTAGAATGAAAGATGAGCTTTGTGTCCAACATCAATCATGACATTGGGAATTTGGCAAAAGTATTACTAATCACTCATGTCTAAAGCAGTTGCGTAGAATAGAAAATTTTTTGACCAGGGGCCACCTGATATATAATTTACATAAAATATTCTTAAATACAACTCTAATTTCATGTTAATTTAGCATTATTTTTTGTACACCTATGTTGATTTTGCAATGTGAAATCAATTTCTATGGTTATGGTTATACAACATGTACAATTTCATTTTCTACATAGCCACTTCAGTAGGCCATGCTTCGTACTATTAAATTTGAATCATTGATATTCAAAAGTTATGGTGAGGGGCGGGGGGGGTTGGTAGGTGAAAATGTTGTAGTTCTATTATTGCTAACATCACAGATCGTCTCAATTAATAGAAATATTCATAATTCAATTTTTAAGT
The DNA here is from genome assembly GCA_900660155.1 of Hofstenia miamia. Classification (NCBI taxonomy): domain Eukaryota; kingdom Metazoa; phylum Xenacoelomorpha; order Acoela; family Hofsteniidae; genus Hofstenia; species Hofstenia miamia. Next base: position 214,172 of record CABFPE010000695.1, on the reverse strand, counting down.
ATTTACAAGCAACAATTTTTGCGTTTTAATTTCCAAACATTTTAACTGACGAAGCTCCGCCATTCCTTTTTGAAATTATGCCAGAAGATAAAGATTTAATCGATTGGCCATATTAATCATCTGTTCATATAAATCACAGTAAAAATTTTGCTGTAATTCTGGTTTTGTTCACAGAAATAATAGCAAGGAAAATTATAGAAACGAAGAATTTAGAAAATCTTTGATCAGCACTTGATATATCTATGTATTCAAGCAGGAGTGTGCAATGAATGATTGTCAAAACAATGAGTTGTCAAAACTCCATAAAAAATTCTAATTTGGAAAAAATGTATAAATAATTTATTTGCATTAAGTTAGAATTTCAAATGCACATTTTACTGCATATCAGAAGAACTTACTCCCATTAACTCTAAATATACAGATATTCTTCTAAACAAAGAATTCTAATCTATGAAAATTTCATTCAGAAATAATTATATTATATATATTTAGGCTTAGCCCTAACCCTAATAACAGTCAATTTTTAATTTTTCCAGATTTCCCGGATAGTTCTTCATTCCACGGATTATTCTTCACATTTCAAGATCTAATCTTCGCCTAATTTTAGTCATAACCCTAACCTAAATTTTTATTTTTTTAGCACAAAACCCTAAAACAAAGTCAGAAAAACCCACATTCCTATTTTTTATAGAACAAAACCCTAAACCAAAGCCAGAAATCCACGTTTCCTAAACCTAAAAACCTAAATTGATATTTAATAGACATAAACAATAACCAGTCACACATACACATTATTTAAATCTAAAACCTAAATTGTGATTATTTCATAAACCCCGAACCAAAGTCACCGATCCGGTTTCCTGTTTCCAATGCAAACTTTCCATGTTCCATGAAGATAATGTTAGTGCGGGGAAGCAAAAAAAGTCCACAAAATTCAATACAGAATTTTGCAGGCGCAAAAATTTTAAATAATATATTTTTTAATATAAAAAATTCAATACAAAATACAAAATTATACACCCCTACATGCAAGCAATGATAAGAGACTTTTCACAAAATGATTTTTTAGGTGAAAATCAAAATATATTTTAATTTTTTTCACTTAAATCATGTTATTTTATTTAAGCCAAGACTATATAAATGCAACATTAAATAGGCGCCAATTGAATAAATTCTAAATAAATGCGGTTTTACAAACAGCGTAGCATAAACAAAACGCGGAGTTTTGAATGTAGGATTATTTGTTGGTCAATAATATTTCGCAAAGTGCCCATCGCTAAAGGTTCCACCAGAGGCAGTTATTTGCACAGAAAGGCGTACAAAAATTACATCGAAAAGAAAATACTTCGAAAAGGAAATTACTTCGAATGGAAATCATATCGAATATGAAAATACTTAGAAAGGAAAATACATCGAAAATGAATATAGTTAGAAATTGCATTAGCCAATCAAAATATTTTAGCATAACGTTCATTCATCAGCAAAATGAACACAAATGTTTCTGTTGAGAAATCAGCAAGACTGAATGACATTTTAATAATTGATTACCATAAATTTGTTTAAACAAAAAAACTAATTTTTTGAAGTATTGCAAGCGTAGCAAATGTAATATTAAAGCCATTACCGATTTGAACAACACCATAACGCGGAGGCCTGATAAAGACGACCATCCACAATCATGTGAAGAGCATGATGTTGTTAAAGCAATGACAAAATCAATGCATGATAATCAACTGCAAAAAGTTTCTACCGTTTACTGCAATACGATGCAAATGGTTTGTTTTGCTGGATTTGGAATTTATATCATTTTTATATTTTTTTACTCCTGTAAACTTAAGTGTTTAATATGGATGCATGCTTTACAAAAAGCAATTATCCTACAACATTTAATATATAAATATATATATATATATATATATATATATATCACAACTACATTAAAGCGAAAACGTTGCCTCTATCACCAACATCTGCAGAGGAACTTGTGCTAGTGCATCATTTTAAAATTGATTGTTTTGGTGAAAATTTCATCCACTTAGATGTGGTTGTGAACGAAAAACGGCTAATTATTCTTGGCTCAAATAATATGATGTATAACTATGTATATAATTCATATTATTTAATTACTACATTTTAAAATTTCATTCGGTTTTTCCTAATAAATTGGTTTTCAAACAGTGGTGAAGTGGTATCACATCCTTTTTAAAATGGAAGGTCATTGGTTGAAATCCAATCTGTTTAATTTAATATCTTTTATATATATATATATATATATATATATATATATTTATTTATTTATTTATATATGTATATATAATTACATATATATATATATATACATATATATATATATATACATATATATATATATATATATATATATATATGTATTTATGAAGGGTATTTCCTTTTTTATATTCAAAATATATTTTAATTTTCCACATTACAAAAAATATATTTATTTATTCTGCGAATTAACATGAATTTACGTGTCTGAATATTATTTTTTGCCTGGCAACAAGAAGGGAGAGTCAGCTCTCTTTCATGCGACCTCTGCCTTTGAGCAGTACTGAAAACTTGCAATGCAATTCACGAATATTCTACACGCGCACAATAATTCATTTTGTTACAACTTTTTCTAATATGTAATACCTCAACAATTTCATACATCAGATTCGACAGGATTCAAACCTGTAATTTTCCGTAATATAACGTTTGTGTTATCCTTACACTACGAATGTGTTAGATGTAAATAAATAAATAAATCATTAATACATAAACTGAAAATTGAAACGTTTCAGTACAATTGAATACCGCCTAGAAAGTTTATCAAAAACATGAACAATATTTAATGGGGATTTTTAAAAGTGCATTTATTAGAATTTTTAAACTTTCATTGTCAATGTTATTAAATTTTTTGAAAATAAAAACCAAATGTCAGCGCTTTTTACCTGCATTGTCCGATGAATAGGTGCAGGTGAAATTACTGTTTTAGTTGCACAGACCACTTCTTTTGAGATAGGAAGAAACTGACGAACCTTCTCATAAATTTTAATCTGTTGCCTTCTCCACGACAAAAATTCATAGAACCTGTTAAACATAGTTTTAAAATACAAAGTTTCTTTAATAGATTATAGATTCATAGTCAAAGATACACTGATGCATTCTTTATATATGTCTTAAATATTTTTAGTGATATATAACAAATTGAAATGCAAATGCAATTTATGCAGTACAAAACCTGTGCTGAAGCAAGCATTAAATTTCAGAAAATTGTATGCAGAAACTAACGAAACTATTGCATAGGCCAAGGCATACAATAATCAGCACATTGCAGAAAAAACAAATATAAAAGTTTTTAGCATAACAATCGTATATTTACAATGTATATTCATTTTCGATGTATTTTCCATTCTAAGTAATTTCCATTTCGATGAAATTTCTTTTTGTTGTAATTTCCTTTTCGAAGTATTTTTTTCGATGTAATTTCTATAGACCCACGGTGATTGATTTCATCACGATACGCGTTAGTACAATGAATTGTTTAACAAAATTCACATTATTAACGGGCACACCATCGACTGGCCCTTGCTCTTTGTTGATTGGCTATTAAGCGAATACGTAGCAATTTGAGATAACATTATTAAATGTCAATCCGTCGTTTCTAGACAGACATTATGCTTGAGACGTCCTTAGCAGTTTTTTAATTATTATGCAACTTTAATTATACAGTATACTAAGTGGAATATTTAAGTTCAATCACTTCAAAATATGGAAATGTGTATTTTCTTCAAATATTTAGGGCTTGAGATATATTTTTAAGATTCTTTTGTAGGGCCGGGCCCCATGGGCCCCCAAAAGACGCGACGCCACTGGTCAAAAGCATTTAGGCTTGAATCTATATTAATTTCAATAATAAAATTAAAATCAGATAGGGTAAATAAAGTTGATTCTAACTTGTATATCTAAACACAAATACACTGTTGAGCAAACAAATACTTGTAAAAATATAAATGAGTAAATATGCTAATCAGATAAATACAAACACACTGATTGTTAACTTAGAAAACGTAAATACCAAATAAGTAATTTAATAAATTAGGTAAAGTAAACTATTTTAATTCAAGTAGAAAAAGTTGTTGAATTTAATCACTTAATTAAAAATAAGTAAATTAAAAGTTTTATATAAACTGACAGCTGGATACTTTTTCTTACTTGGTTTTTTTCAAAGTGAGTGTGTCACAAGTTCAGGTTTTACCTTTCCAAATTTCAAATGTATCTAACCTGTTTTGTGATTTGGTTACTGGCGAATGGGTAGATTGCATGTTCAAATTTCTGCCAGGAGAGAACTACTAAGTTCTATTTGCCCTCAACTCAACATCAAAAAATTTAACAGATTAATTGCATTTGTCACAATTAAATTTAGAGTAGATATGATTTTTACAAATAATAAATTCTGTTGAAATTGAGGGTTACACCACATTAGTCACATATACAAGAGGTATAATATGAGAGCCCAACACCTACTCATTGTTGCCAGGTCTATTACTTATATAATATATATTTTTTTGTTTTAGATTACAAAGATTGTATACAATTGTACAAAAAATATCTAGTAATTCTAATAAGCTAATCAATAGAATTGGAGTTTCAGTATGAGAAGCCAAGGGTATAAACTCACAATTTGCCATGGGCATCAGATTGAGACAGTGGCATCCTACACACAACAGACAGTGGTCTTTACAAGATGCAAAGCATGTGATTCAAATTTAGATCAAGTGCCTTAAGTCCCAATCAGCAACAATTTTAGATCAAAATGAATTTTATTAAGTATTCCTGAGTGTCACACTATTTCTTCAACTGAAATTCTGCCACCAAATCCTGAAGATGTGAAATTTATTATGCTGTCAGGTGTGTATGACAACAAATAGTTAATTGCATAGCACCCTTTGATCATTGTGCTTTTGAATTTCAATTTCAAAAATAATCAATAATTGAATTTACTCTATAAAATTTAGCTTGAAATGCCAACATATGGGAAGATCTAATTCTGATTTTTATGAAAATGATGAAATCACCAGACATAGGTTTTTTCTGATTAAAAAACCAAAAGAAAATTTTGCAAGGCATTCATTATTTCAAAAGTTATTAATGTTTTTATACATTGCATAATTAATGACATCAACCAAACAAATTGTGGCTTCATATAATTGATTTAGCATATTCATTTGTAGCAACCAATTATAATAATGCCTTTTGTAACTAATGAACAGAATTGAATGATGATGCTTAATTTTAACATTTATTAGTAATGATTCATTAATTATTCCAAACAATAATCTAGTTTGCAGTGGTCAGTCAATTCCTAAATTAGCTGGCTGGTCTTAAAAAAGGCTAAATGAAATGTAGCTCTCAAAAGTGCTGACTAGAGTAACTCTATAAAAAGCTAAACAGAATATACCAGGCAAAGGTATTGAAGGAAATTATCTCAAATGAGCATGCATTTTTTGTCTTTAATTTCTACATAAAAAAGAGCACTCAGAATAAGAACTTTTTATTTTTCTTGGCTTCTGTTATTTACATCAGTATTTACATATTTACAGGCCAAGCAGTTCTTGTCATCATTGTGCTAAAATACACTGTGTGCCTCAACCTGACAAATGAAAACTAGTATTTACAATATGTACAACTATTTAACAAGTTATTTACACACAAAACAAAATAAAAATAATTTCACCCTATGAGATCTAAAAGGTGGGAAAAAGAAAGGACAGAAAGGAAACATATAAGATTAGTTTTAACAAAGAGATACACATGAATGTACTTACAATAAAAAAGGAAGTTTAAAAACAATATGGACATGTCAATATTTTAAAAGGCTTCAGGAAAATACAAGTAATATATTCACAGTATTGAAAATTATCTAAAAATTATCCTTTGGCAAAGTGATTGATTTTACTATGTAATTGACAACAGATGGAATGTTTTTTGCTGTAAGGATGTTGGCTATTCAGGCTTTTCTTTAAATATTTCTTACAATGGAAAATAACATGTTTAGTATTTTCATTTGCTTCATTACATAGCCTATAGAGAAGTGAACTAATGTGGTGAGAGAAATAGAATTTATTTCTATTAATAATTCTATTTAATAACACCTTATATGTAATTGTCATATAATATAGCTGTATTTTACTTTGCCTGATCCTATTTATTATATTAATAACTATGCTATATGGTGTGACCCAAAACCTTTTGGCTTTAGCAAATGTTCTGTTTGTACAAGGATCAATTGCAAAAATTTCAGAATATTTTGCCTTTGTATTTTGTGTAAAATTTTTACTATATTTTGTATTAATAAAATTGGAGAGGCTTGTAGGTTCTAATCAATCATTAAAGATTACATCAATATTAGCTTAATGCTGCAAGTTATTGGGTTAAATTGAAATTTTAAACTTTTCAAATACTTCATGATTTTTGTAAAAGTGAGGCACAGCATTCTTAATGAGTTTGAGATTGTGATATAGCAGTCCATATTCAAGGAATTCAATGTTGGTGTACTTTCCTTAATTATGGCAGAAGAAAGATGGTTCAAAACATTCCATTCCAAATTCAAAATTTTCATTGATTATGTCTATTTTATCAGATGATTGCATCTTATATATGTTGCCAAGTTGAATACCTCCATATAATCTAATTGCTGTGTGGGACAAGTATGGTCCTGTTCTTCCAGACTACTTCATTCAAAATTTTGCTGAACTGCATTGTTTTCTGCAAAAGCCTGGTTGTATTGTAATTGGAACATCAATTTTGATTTTATTAAAGCATTAAATGGTTTTTCTTCTCCATAAATAAAGATTTTTCTATTATTCTAAAATTTATTAGCAGTTTATTATTCTTAATAAATTTGTTTAGTTCTATATTGACATGCACATTTAGATTGATCTTAACACCTAGTAGGTTGATTATTTTGTGGTTTGCCAAGCAATCTGTTTTTCCAAAATATTGCCTCAAAAAGCCCAGAACAAAAATTTTTTCAATAAATTCATAGCCTACTAATTTTGCCAAATTATGCAATGTATTTAAACTGGAAGATTCTGACATTATAAATGCTATATAAGTCCACAAAGTCTTGATATTCTTATATATAAAAGTTATAATTGCTTGCTCATCATTAACTCATCCTAAAAAAGTTTCAAAAACTAAATTACATAGAATGCAAGAGAGTGGGCACCCTTACCTGACACCTGTTTCAATTTTGATTACAGATGCTAGATATCCATCTATGAGTAGGTACAAAAAGTTATTATTAAATAAACCTTTTATTAAGTTAATTGTTAAAGGGGAAAGCACATTTGGACCAGAACATTAAATAAATACTAATGATTAACAGAGTCATAGGCTTTAATAATGTCAGTATTCAAAATGCCTAAATTTTTCAAAAGAGCAATGCTAATGTCCAAAATACATTGCTAGGTAATTATGTTTAAACATCTCTTACAATGTTTGATGAAACCTGTTTGATTTGGACTAGTATGGTTTAATGTAAATGAAGACAGGCAGTTATTCAATATGTGTGATAATATTTTTAAATCTAAGTTGAGAAGTGAAATGGGATGTCATGATTTTGGATCTTCTAGTTTTTAGTATTTCTTAGAAAGCAGTTTAGTTATTGCATTTGTAATGCTTGAAGAGAACTTCCAAGATAGATTCAATTAATATTTTATTGTACAGTACCAGCAGTGACTTGAAAGTTTTATAGAATGTAGAGTTGAGTCTTTCCATCTCCCAACTGTTCTTCAATTTATGAATGGCTCTCTCAATTTCCTCTATTGTAATTTGATTTTTAGATCTGCTTTTTTCATCTTCATTTTAAGTAAGGTAGTTGCATGTTATTGATGCTTCTTTAGATGGCCTTACTTTATATAAATCCTTATAAAAACCTGCAAATGCTTTAATTTGTCTTCCTCTCTTTCACTAACTGATTGTTATTCAATCTCACACTTTCAATTCTGATTTATCCATTTTTTCTTAATGTAACTTTTGATCTCCTTACTAATTCTATCATAAAATTCATATTTAATATTCTTTATGTATTCCAAATCATTGTGCACCTCTTTATTTATTATTTTGGCATCAACAGGAAATCATCTGAAATCCTAATTCCATATCAAATAAGGGATTCACATTGAGCATAGATTTGTCAATGTTGCAATTGATAATTGGTTCCTCCTAAATTTAGTACCCATTCCTAATAAAAGTAAGAGAAAATCTATTTAGGAAGAGTTCTATAAGAATAGATCCCTAATTATGAGAGAGAATCCCTAAATGCTCTTGGGTTCAGTGTTTGAAACTTATGTGCTAACTGTAACCTAAGCTCAGTACATTCCTTAACTCATGCAGTTTAGGTGAAAGCAATCATCATAATTCAGTAAATGAATGAAATAAATAACAACATAGTCTCTAGTGATAAACTTAATCTAAATGCCAAAGGATGTTACTAGCTTAGCTGAACCACTGCTAGATGCCCTTCAACAAAGTCAATACCATTTAGCAAATCATAATTTTAAAGAAATGTGAATCAAAATAAATTATAAGCAAATTCTATTTTAAATTAACTTAATGAATAATTTTATAGTATATATATGAACAAAACAGGTGTTAACTAAATACAATATCATACCATTAAAAATATTAGGCAACAATAGCATGTTCTTCAATATAACCTTTTGAATGGCAACAATCAGAAATACTGCATACAAATAAGAAATATTCTAATTAAAAAATTACACAGTTTGTCCAAATTTAACAACTGAGGAAATGTAGCAATTATACAATCTTAATTTCAAAATGACTATTGTAAAATTCCAAAAAGAAAAGTTTGTAAAACCAATATGCCACATTATGCTGTTGATCTCTAGGTTTCCATTTTCAACTTGTAGTTAATCATATCTTTATTTAAATAGTTCAGTTGTTTCTCAAATGATCTCAATTTATTTTATCTCTCTCTTGAATTTTCTTATTCTTTTATACATAATTCCTGTTAAGCTCTGATCTTCATGATGTGGCATCAGCATGGAAATCTGCTTAGATAAAACACCAGGATTTGCCAATGTCTCAATAATTAACAGCCTGACTCAAAAGCAAAATGAGCCTATTCCTAGTAAAAGTTAAAGGTAGCCAGGAGATCAGGTAAAGGAAGGGTGCATGGCCACACTCAGCTGAACCAAACAAGAGGACCTTTTTAGAAAGAGTCCTTTTAGATTGAGCTATAATTTAAATGAAGAGTGAGAGAAGCCCTAAAAGTTCTTGGGTGCAAAGAGTATCCTATATGCTTTTAAAACCTAAACTCAGTGCAGGCCTCAGCTCATGTGATTTAAGTGCTGCAAAAAAATATAAAACATAACAAATGACAAGCAGTTGTGTAAAACCCTATTCCTAAACCTGCCAAAGTTCCATAGAGATGAACTTGCAAAGCTGTATCTGAACAAGGCACCCTTGGCAACAATCAGATAATTTAGAAAAGCATTTTTAAGAAATTTCATAATTACACAATAAAGGTTGTGTAAAATCTATTGCATGTTATCTAACAAAAGCAACATATTTAAGGAAAAGAAAACAAGTATGGATAAACAAAATGTAGCACTAAAGCATACCATAAATATTAGCAGGTGCCTCATGACCTTTTGTACAGTAATACCTAAATCCAGAAATACTGTGTGGGAGAAATTTTAAATATTTAAAAATAACACAATTTGTCTAATCATAATATGTCATTTAAGGCATTTACAAAATCATTTAAATAGTGTACAATTGAATATTTAATAATTTCAAATTATTAATGGTAAATGTTTGTTAATGCAGAGGGTGATGCCACAATGAATGTCCACTTTGATTGAATATTTTTAGTGTTCCCTATACAGGGTTGATGTAATAATTTTAATAAGCTCTTGTTTGCATTCTAGCACTGTGCTAGAGCACCCCTTATGAATACCAGGAACACTTAATTTGCTTACTGCAAATTCCATTAATATAGATTTATATTAATAGTTTTAGAAGCCTTAATGCTATAAATGGCAGATGCAAAACAATGATCAATATCTGATATCACATATCCAAAACAATTGGAGTTAGCCAGAAGAACTAATGGTAAAAGTTGAATTGTATCAATTTATTTACTATCTTCAGTTATAGTAATTTTATATTGATTTTTCCCTAAATAATAATATACAAACAGTTCATTTTTTGAATCTATCAGAAACTAGCAGTAGGAACTTTAATTTCTGCTGAGGACTTGATTTATGGGTAAAGGTAATCAGTCCATGCTTCCCTATGGGTATTTTATTAACAGCCTTGGATTCATAAACATTCAATTTCAGGTATTGTTGACAAGTTTCAGTTGAGTAGAACATTTTAGATTACTGAATAAAAATGTACAAAAGATAATATAATTTTAAAACTTCAAAGATTTTTATGAATTTAATGTTATCTGATATTCTGTTTACATTAAAGTTAACTACATTAAGAGCCAGTAGATGTATGCAGTTCAACCTCTGTTTAGTATACTATCAAAATATCAGAATACTCAAAATAGGCAGTTAAATATTGTGCCATTAACATTTTTAATATAATAAACCTTGATTTTATTTGAAATAGGATACCTTTAAATATTGTGCAGTCAATAAAAGCACAAATTATAAAACACACTCTGTAGAAACATTCAAAATTGCACACTGAAAAATCTAGATTACTAAATTTGTCAATTTTAATGTCGTTATAAACTTTCTCAGCTCCACCACTATTAGTATTTGAACAATGTGCCTGATAAAATGTCTTTACAATCTTTGACATGTAACAATGATAATAGTAATTTCAATATCTTATTGAAAAAGCATTGGTTGAAAACAGTATGAGAGAAGTATCTAGTGATACCTTCAAGACCTGCTTTTAAAGGTGAGACTTCAATCAAGAGTGATCTTAAAGGAATTGATGATACATATGATGATTGGTTGACTTGGAAATTGTGAATTCATTGTTTAAAGAAATGAAGAAATGAATGTAATATGTATGAAATACTTCAAATACCAAACAAGCACTCATATTGTGGCATTGGTATGAAATCAGCTAACTATTCTACTATCCTAGCTTATTGAGGGTTTTGAGTTGATATATAGATTTACCAATGCTACAAATTAATTAACTGCTCCTGCTGCTATACCTTATCCTAATAAAAGTTGAAAGTAAAACAGGAGATCATGTTGGGAAAAGTGGCCACACTCAGATGACCTTATACAAGAAAACTTTAAGAAGAATCACATTAGACTAGAGCCCCAATTGATTAGGAATAAAGAAGCCCTAACTCTTGGTTGTAAGTAGGAAACCTAAGTACTAAGTGAAAATAACCTACACTCAGTGTGTTCCTCATCTCATGTCTCATGCAATTTGTGTGAAAGCAATAATAATAATTTTAGTAACAAAAGACAAGTGGTACAAAAGCCCTAGTCTTATACCTAACCTAGGTTAAAGGAGACTAAGCCAGTCAATGTGTCCACCATCTGGGTGCCCTTTAACTACATGTACAAATTTAAAAACACATAATTTAAATAAAGTCAAGACAAAAAGTAAAACATATTTACTGAGAACAATTGAAGAGAATCTAAATGAACAATTCATAGATATTTATAAAAATGAAAACTGGTAATCTGCTAGAATTTTCTTTACTGTTCAATTAGCAGAAATTCATACCAAAATAAGTAGCACCATTGTCAGTTTGTCAAATTTACAATTGAAATAAATTTGAAATAACTGAAAATAAAGAATGCAAAATAATAACAGTTTTTCTGGTATAATATGCATCACTATAGCAATTTCTTAGGATGGAAATCAAGTTTAAGTCAAAATACTTGATTATTTTGGCAACACTATTGCAATAATTTCACAGAACACTTTGAAGCTGCATCCCTTTTTGGAATACATTTATTCTCAATAAAGTTCATTAAAATGCATTTAGAATTTTTGGTTTTGAAATAAGATATTTCTAAAAAACATACTTTGTGTGTGTTAATGTCTGAAGGGGATTTGCTAAATTGAGGCTTGACTGTAGTAAATATATAGCAAATTTAAGCAGGGCTGTAGTGGTCATTGTTAATCTCAAAATCACCTTCAAGGGAGCAATAGGGTAAATAAAACTTTGAAAGATGTATCTCCATATTTGATTTTATAGGTCTTTTATTGTTGTTGTTCTATAGTGTGTTATCTGATGTTATGAGATTCAGATAAATTCTTTAAATTGACAATCATATTGTGAATAGGTTACTGCTGGTGTTTCAGCAATTTCCTGTGATTCCAATATCATCTCATTCTCTTTTTGGACTTATTTTTCCTCTTTGGTATTGTTTATCATTGTTAGAGGGATTAATGCTACATACATAATAGTTAAAGTTTGCTTTTGAAACCCAATCAGATTCAACTAATTTTACTGGGAATGCCCTGTGTAAAAGCAATTTTTGCATATTTTTAGGGCAGGGATATTACATATAATGTGGTGGCATCCTACTGAATGGAATGATCTGTTTTTGTGATACCAGCCACTGAGAAATTTTTGCTGTTGTTAACTGACAACCTCAAGAGTAATAGTTGAAAAGTAGAGTTGAATGAAGTTTTATGCTCAAAAAAAATTAACTATGTCTTTTAGACCAGATTCATTAAGTAAAAATCTAAGAGGGTTTTCATCTTGTCATTTTAATGGAAAATTCAACATTTGCATCTGGAAATTCTTAGGAAACAAATCCTCTGGTTTTGGAGTACTGAATACAAAATTCTACATCAGGTTTTTTTGCTTTCAGAATAGAGATGATAGTTTCAGCAAGGTTAGTAAATGTTGTTCAAAAAATTGAACTCAAATATGGATGGTATTACATTTAGTAGGAGGAGAAATATGTAAGTAGTAGGTTTCTAAAGGTATTTGCATCTAAAGGTAAGTTGATAATATTATCAGGAGCAGTTATTAGATTAGGAGCTGTATTTATTAAATATGGCAAAATTAACGTTAAGATCTTGGTTGAAACTAGTTGTGTTAAAAGTAATGTATCACAGCAGAAAAAGAAACAAAACTTACTAATTGAAGGGGGACTGATATCTTCAAAAAAAGAGATGTGGGAGATATGGTCTTTAATTGAAGGGAGATCAGCAAAAACAGTGGGAGGAAGAGAAAACAGGAAAAAACACCAAAAAATGTATAACAAAATGAAAACAATGATGAAATACAAAACACAAATGGAAATGATTAAGTGATGTACCTAGTGTAAGTCAACAACTACAGGTAGAGAAAAGAACTCTCTCCATAGAAATTCATCTAGATGAGCTGGCTGCATGTGATGCATCCTTCAACTCAATTAGTGGTTATCGAATGACATCATACATTGACTGTTAGGTAGAGTCACATCTTCTTCTACATGTCAATAATAATCTACAACAGAGTAATTGCTTAATTGATATGAATGCAAGTTATTTGTACAAGTTAGAAAGGATGTATCTCAGGTCTGGGTTTTTTGTTTCTCATATGAAAACTCCTCTATATAAATTTCATTTCATGTCCTTCATGATGACTTAGACTTATTTCATGAAGATAGCCACTACAAGAAGGTGAAGGGAGGGCAAGGTAAGAACCCCATCATGGGTTTGAGTTGGTTGATGTCTTTTAGTTGAAATCTCATCTCAAATTTAGTTGTATTTGTGTTTACTATTTTAGAATTAACCTATAGTTTATTGTTTTCAGGTCACACTATTTATGTCAGTTATAAATAAAGGACTTCTATTTGTTGTACTTTACAATTGTGATTACTGATAAATTAAATTACTTCATTATAGCCTTATTCTAGAGGATTTGCTATTAACTAAATTTATGTAAAGGGATAACAAAGGTTTTATAGTTTCTTGACAAGAGCTGGTGACTTGTTTAAGAATTTATTCTTAAAAAATTGAACAAGTGTATATGAATTTAACTGGTAAAAGCATTTAAACTGTTAATTGGAAAACTTAAATTACTTGTTTTCCACTTTTGTTTAGAAGAAATTAGATTTAAAGAAATTGACATTGTTTTAAAGCTGAATGGTTTTGTAATTAGTCAAACTTATTTTGGTTGGATTAGCTTTAACTAGTTCAAAGAGTTTCTGCTTTTTATTTATGGGGCATACAGAAATTACACAGACTAGAAATTACATAGACTTTGGAAATTATTTAGACCACAAATTACATCAACTGGAAATTACATAGACCAAAAATTTAAAATCCTTTTTCATTGGATAACTTAAGAACATGTTAAATAGTCTATTGGAAATAAATATTTAATTGATAAAATTTCTGCCATTTTCAGTTACATTATTAATTAATGAAAGTATTAGCATTTTAGATATATATGTATATGTATTATTAGTGCAATTATTGTGTTTAGAGATCTATAATGAAAAATATTCAATTTTCAAAAACCTATGATGATTTTGAATGGGTATAGGTATACTTTAAATTGTATAACAACAATTGAAAATGTTGGGTGTGTTGACTAAAAAGTTATACTAATAACTGATATCAATCACAACATATTTAAATTGCATGACATTAAAGATCATCCATCCCCATAAGATTAACACAGCTGTACACAAATACAGTAGATGTGAGTTCAAATCTCACTGAATCAATATGGTAATATAATAACTAAATTTTTTACTGGTGGAAAAATTTTGTATTATCTGCTATTTAAATTAAACAAACCACTAGATTCATAGAAAGTTATTTAGTAAAGGAGTAACATACCTTACCTTTAATGTTGAATTGCATTTAATCCCTTGAATACATCAATGAAAAACAGTATAAATTTTTACACAAGATATACACTAAGATGGATACTTAGAATGTAAAAACAATCATCTTGGCAGATTAGATAATTTCCAAGCAAAACAATTAAAACATAGTGAGCACAGGTTGCTTGAGTCTTAATAAATATTTACACTTTAGAAATATGAACAAGTATATTAGCAATATTCAAAAGAACTTTATTGGAAAGAACATCTGTTGTATTAGTCTATGTAATTTCTAGTCAATGTAATTTCTGGTTTATGTAATTTCTAGTCAATGTACTTTATGGTTTAAATAATTTCCAAATTCTTTGGGTTGTTACTTTTTATCAACATATGAAATCTTGAAACCAACATAGGGAACCTTGAGATTGATAAAGCATATCGTTAGACAATATGAACAAAAATTTAGCATGAATGAGGTATGAAGATTAAAAACATTAGATGGGTCATTTAAAATTTTCTCATATGTACATTAAAATATTTATCTAAGTTTTGTTATGAAATCAAGAATAATATTTTATAATTTAGTCTAGATTACAACTCAATAAACAACTGCTAAGACTAAATTTTGATGTCTTTTTTGATATAATTGATACGTCTACCTCATTCATGCTAAGTTTTTTGTTCATATTGTCTCAAGGTTCCTTATGTCGGTATCAAGATTTCGTATGTTGATAAAAAGTACCAACCAATTCTTTGAATTTTAGTGACGCAATAAATAAGATTTACGTAATACAGTCAGTTACGTTTCTTAATCTTAACATACCACTAAAGTGAAAGTTTGGTTTCTTACTGTATTGGTTTTGTTTTATTTGATAAAAATCCAAATGTGTGTGATCTGTCAGCAAAAAATTTAATGAATTTAATGAATGAAACATATCAACAATAGAAGTACATGGAGAGAAAGAATATAGGTTCATTTCAGCTGGCCTGTTCAGACCTCTACGCGGGCATGTTCCTGAATGTTCTTAAATTACTTATTTTTGAGATGATGCCTTCAGTGTTGTATAAAAACAGAAGTAAAATTATTACCAGTTTCACATAGGTCAACTGCGATGTGTAAATCGCATCTACAGGGCGCGGCAAAGTCTTCGGATCAAAACTAATTGACAAAATTCACAATATGATAATATATTATTCAACAGCAATTTCTATTAGAACAGTAATATTATTAAATAAACATGTACAACTTATTCAATATGTCTTCCTTTATTCTTTGAATTTTGCCAGCTCTGCACGCACTGTATTTAGTCCCAATCATGGGATAAAGAAAATTTAAGATATGATCACGATTGATGTTATTTTGAACAAGCTTGCTTTTCAAAATGGACCAAATTGAGGTCGGAGCTAGTTGGTTGCCAAAATTCCTTAGAACAGAATCCTGGGAAATTTTCGGCTAACCACTGTTGTGTTCTTTCTGAAGTATGACTCAGTGCTAGGGCCCGGTGGTATACCGAACACATCCGAAACCGGAGTTTTCACTCATGGTTTATATAAATGTAAGACTTGTTTATTTTCCTAAATAACTGATTTTGAGTAAAAAAACAAAAGCTATTTATCAAGCATAATACTTCTGTACTCATTCCTATTTCACACGTACTGGTTATTAACCGATTTTCCAACACTTCACGCAAAATATTTTGATTTTTGTCACAGTCAGTATAGCCACTTGTTTAATGTGATAGAATTATTCGTTTTCATATGTACTTAATCAGTGATATTAATTTTAGTTATGGATAATAAATCGGAATCATCTTGGAATCCGTATAAGCGACAAATTTATATGGGTCCGGAAGTCCCCAATCCTGACAATTTACGTAAGGTTGAAAAAGATATTGTTATACCGAAGATTGTCAGAGAACGCGCCCATTACCTTTGTGCAGTAGATGTTCAGAAGTTTCTAGATTGTTCTAAGCGTGAAGGAGTTAAGGTAATGCTTAAATTTGTTATCTTGATCAATTCGTTTGGCTGATTTTTTAATGTCTCATAAATTTTTATTCATTGCAGTTTACCCTGAAATTTTCAGTATTTTCTCAGGTTCTATTTATGATAATTTCAGTTTATCGATAATTTCAGTATTAAATTTTCAACATGTTTATTCAAGGTTGTTTCTCTTTTGGTTGAGTTGTCTACCAAAATTTGAACGTTTGAAGTATTTTTATTGAATTGAAACAAATTTGTTCTACAATTTCTTATATCATCATGTTTTAATAACTACTGTTTTTCATCAATATTTTTGTAATTTTGTTCAAATGCTTTAAATAATTTTGTGTAATTGTTGAAAACGGGTCACTTTCTAGATCCACCACCCGACACGTCTAACCCCGCAACCCGTCCCGATCAAAGAATGATTACTAGTATAATAAGTACAAAATATTGTACTGTAACACAAAAGAATCAAAAAATATTTTATTAGCAAATTGCAAACTTGTCTACTTTGAAGAATTTTGTACTTAAGGTGCGTTCAGACGAGAATCTGTTGATGTATATCATTTGATATATGTCAAAGAGATGCTCGTCTGAACACACATTATTCATTTGAACGATCAGTAATGAACGAATTTGTTGTGGTGACAGATTGTCTCAAGTAGCCATGAGTCTTAAAATACGAGAATTTTGAAGCTCAACTATTTTAACTTCAAAGTGAACCCTGACAATATTGAATTCTAAATGTTCCAATTGTTTTAACAAAACGCAGTTATTCCTTTCAATGAAGCAACATTGGTTTTTCACGAGTTATGCTCCTGAATTTTCATTATATTTTACATGCGTGTATAACTAATTGAAATCACTTATAAACCAGACTTCCTGTGTAGTTTGAAATTGAATTATATTGTTCAATCGTATGATTACAAGGAAACTTTAAACAATAATTTCGTTTGTTTGAACAATCAGCAATTAACTTCTTGGTCTTATATAACAATATCTATAGAATTAAACATCCAATCAAATTCGTTTCTGATTTTAATGCTTTGAATCAGTAATTGGGGTGTTTATTATAATCTTCAAAGTGATTGAAAAACACAATTTCTATTAAACCTAATTGATGAATAAACAAGTGACCGTACATCAAAATGATGCTCGTTTGAACAAATTTCATCAAATTGATGTACATCAAAAATACGCTCGTCTGAACGCACATTAATCAAAAGATGCTCGTCTAAACGCACCTTTAAGCTACGCGGAGCTAATCACATAGTCTAACAGCAGCCTTAGGTGTTTTATGTACTGAAAATTTTTCTTGGGTTAAGTATATTCGAATTCC
Source organism: Hofstenia miamia (assembly GCA_900660155.1). Lineage (NCBI taxonomy): Eukaryota > Metazoa > Xenacoelomorpha > Acoela > Hofsteniidae > Hofstenia > Hofstenia miamia. Next base: position 196,055 of record CABFPE010000695.1, on the reverse strand, counting down.
ATTTTCAAAGCCTAGAAGATATTTATATGATAAAAAGCGTTCCTTACACATTACGCATTCACTTTAACCCTTAAAAGCATATGTCGGGGTTATTCTACCAATCAACAGACTGAAGAGTGTGTGTCAACAGATCTAGGTCCGGATTCTACTACTAGAAGTATACCGCTAAGGCCGGTTTGATCATGATTAACCTCTGGTGACCCCAGGCACGGAGAGTGCTGATCTGTGTTGAGTCTGATCAGCAGAGTGAAGCCGAAGGCCGTGCTTCAGTTGAGAGGGTTGCGCCTCTCCAGCTTTCGCCAGCCAAGGCTACTAACTGTGGTAACTAGTGAGCGTTCGCTATCTACCTGCTATAAAGATCCACATTATATTGGAGTATAAGGAAGACTTAATGCAAAGCATCAAGCCAGATACGTACTCCAGAAAATTTAGTTTATGTCGGATCATAACAAAACCTGTGACAAAGCAATGCTTCCTCACAGGTAAGGCTCAGCAAACGCTGGCCTGGGCCTATCTCATAGGCCAGAGACAGAGATACAACTGCCTAAACTCTCTCTGTATAACTGTCCCATGGGACGCACTTTAGGACTCTGAGCGCTGGCAGCAATTAAATGCTAGCAGTAACACTGCTTCGCTGTCTGTTTTACCACGAAATAATCACAGGCAGGCTAACATGAACGTCACCGCCTCCACATGCGCATAGCACACATGGCAGCACCTTCTTATACCCTGTTGTTTAACGTCAACTAGGGATGCGGGCATCCGCAAAGCGACGCGCCCGTTGAGTGTTAGTTGGCCAACCAGACTTCTGCTTGCGCGTTACACTTTACAGTTCTAATGGAAGGCTCATCCAGGAACCATCGCGAGGAGGTACTCTCTGGGATGGTTTAGGCGCACTGCCCTTTCGGTTCCCTAAAAAAAGCATATACTTTTTCTGACACTTTTGCATAACCAGGGTCAATTTAACCCTACTATTAAAAACGAAATAAGTGTACCCAAATTTACAAAATGGTTAACTTATCAGTAAGCAAATCACTATTTATTGAAAGTACTTCTTAGATAAGGTTGTCATGAGTTTTACAGATTGGTTCTTTATAGTTATGAGAGCTGTTCATCGTCTTTCTATCAGCAAAATAGGGACAAAGACGGCAACGCTTTAGTTTTCTTGAAATCATTGCATATGATGACTGTGACAACAAGGAATTTTAATATCGACCATGTCTATTGAAAACAGTTCTTCTATTTCTTTATAAACCAACTGCAGTTGTTTGCACTAAATCCTCTAGATCTAGCAGTTGAATAAAAACTCCATGACGATGACATTTTCGTCTTTCAAATGAAAGAAATTAATTTGTATACAATACAAATGTGTTGATTCTAGCTGAATTAAGAATATTATAAAAATAAGCTACTGTTTAATTCATAGTGCGCTTCTGTACACTGTAGTGGTGACACAGCTGATCACCTGTATCAATGGTATCCTTTGTCTATTATCATTACAGGCTTTCCAGTTTCTTCATCCATCTTAACATCATTGTGCATAGGAGAAAAAGTTCAACAACACTTATATGATATGCATGAGCAGGGTCAATTCGACCTAGCTGAAAATTTTGCATTAAGTTTCCCGAAATTGATCAAAAGAAACCAAATTTCTATTACAGAAACCATTAAATTGCTATAGTTTTTAACATGTCATGAGCTGACGGAGCTTGAAAAATAATAGTTTTTCCACAGCAGCACAATTACTATTGCACAGGGTCAATTTTATCCTGGTTATTCATTTAAGGGTTAAAAAAATCCTATGTATCCAGTATTCTTCTAATTCTCATGTACGCCTTCCCTGTTTGATATCCTCCTAAGGGCTACTTAAAAAGTTCCAAACAATGTCTTCTTCTGGATTACAAGACGCTAAAGGACCTCAACATTTTACAACGTGTCTTCAACAAGATTATAGATATCTCATTTCATACTATGAAATGTGCATTAAAAGTGCAATATTTATATTTTTGATATTGTTATGATCAGCAGTATGCAATTATTAAAGTGTTTCACTACTACTACAATTTAAAATTCAAAATGATGAAAATCTTTAAGAATTTCAAAGATTGAAATGTTTGACTTCTTAAATTTTTACTTAAATCTCTTAGGATTCTTAGTAATTATATATGACCGACAACCATATCCGAACATGTGATTTTTTATCCTTTGTGTCAAGTGATCTTTTGAAATATTTTGCAAGTATACAATTCATCATTCGGAGAAAAACATGAACACTTTTGCTAGGGGAAGGAGTCCAAAAAGGATACTCTAAAATAGCGTTAAGAATTTCGTGAATGAATGCCTTAAGTATAATGTTGTCTTCTGATTACAACACTGATTTGAGTGAAATATCCCACTAACAATTTCTAAAGAATGTTGAAAAATTGTATTTGCGATAAACAAGCACCTAGTTTGCCTCTAGTTAACGCCTTAACTCACCCAATTTTAGAGTATCCTTTTTGGATCACTTCTCAAATAAGTCAAATTAAGATATCATTTTGTTATTGAAATTTAGAATTTGAAAATCAGATGCTTTTTCTGAGGTTTCATTAACAATCTAACTTAAATGCAAATTTAGGTTATATTTAATTGCCGTCGTGAACGAGATGTCATGGTTGACTGCATACGAGAGAAATTTGAAGATCCGGATATTCGACAGGCAGCCAAAGAAGATTATTTGAAACAGAGAAGTCAGTATCAAGAAACGGGTGTTGCACGTAAGAGAGATCGCAAAAGAAAACTACAGGATCTTATCAAAGAAGGAGTTCAGCAAGCAGATAAACATTGTGACTCCTGAATTTTGCTATGTATAAATTTTGTATTGATTAGTTTTCTAATATAATTGTAAATATATTATATATTTTTGGCTATGAGAACTCTACTGGACTTTTTTTTAATGAACTTTATTCTGTTCAATTTCTCTAGACAAAAGTTTAGCCTGCATCTTTGTTGAAATTTGCTTTTCGATTATCAATGGTGATATGCCTATAGGTCAACAGTTTAAAAATGTAACCTTATATTGTAAAAGGTTAGAGATAAAAAGTAAGCATGCAATTTACAAAACGCTAATGTAAAAAATGCTTGTATTTGTTGTATATCGCAGGGCTTCGAACTCGCCTCTAATTCCCCAATCTAAGTTCGAACGTTTTTGTTTTAAATCTGAAATTATTAATTTAATTTTAACATTTCAATGCTTTAATCTCTTTGATCTACACCTTATTAAGTTTGTAATTATAGTATTAGAACTATAATTTTGGTTTCAGAAATTTTGATATTGATTTCCGAAAGTTTCAATTTATTGTTATTTTACTCCATTACTTCTAACTCTACTATAATGTCTGAGTTTGAGCGGGTAATCTGTACAGATATAACATATGTTGATAGCCTTGGTATAAGATAGATAACACTACACTGTTTTATATTTAACAATGCTTAATTCATAATGGAAAAATAGAAGAAATGTTTCGAACTTGTTGAAAAAATGTGCTGCAATCAAAATTTGAGACCATTATTGAAGATTATAAGTTATAGTATTCAATGCAATTATATACACTAAAAGGTTGTTTTAATATGTAGTAGCATGACACATTAATGTATTTAAAAAATAATTTCCAATTTAGACATATAGTGTCAAAGTTACTTCTGATTTCAAAGTTGAGAACGTGCTTAGTGTAGTTGACTAAACAGCACATAGTCATAGTTTTTATAAGCAAAAATGTCTTATGCTGCAGGACATTTACGTGGAATGGCCCTTTAGAGAAATTATATTCTGAAAGCGTTTTTAATAATTTGTACAAAACATTCATGATTATTGAAGGTTTAATTTTCTTCGGCTGAATAATTTGGATTGTAAAATTTGAAGCCGCTCCATCTGATTTCAATCATTTCCTTTTAGTTTATTGATTTGTTTGTATACCAAAAATTTTTAGTTTATGGGTAAAATTTAAATAATGGAATGATTTTATTTTGTCATATCACTAGCATCACCAAAATGTTTCCCACTAAGAATTAACAAACGATCAATATACATTTTTGCAGCAACTTAGATGTAAGTTACATTTACTGTCCTGACAAACGGTTTTAGGACACCTTGTTCTAATATATTAAATTAAATCATGTAGCTTTAAAACAACAAAAAATAGTTTCAGATAGTACTGTTTCTATTAATTTCTGTAAAGCATTGAAAAACTTTTGTTTGCATGAAATTGCATTCTCCGTATTAGACGTTGTGAACTTTTGGGACAGCACATATTTTCATAGGTTCAAAGCTAAAGACTGCAAAAAGTATGATAAAAATGTTTTTTCGTTTACACCACCTCTTGCCCATGTTTCTGGCATCATTCAATAAGGAGGGGTTTCGTACATACCAATGCAATTTTTAATAGCAACTGTAATGCCATATGTAATTAGTATCAAGGACAATTTTGTTTTGATACTTGCCTAAAAACTTTTTACTGTGTAAAATTTGTATTTTATTCTTTTATGTAACTTGCATTTCCATATAATGCAAAATTAAGTAAATTTTCGTTATTAAGTTTGCAGTCCACACTCAATTTCTCATTAATAGCGTGCTTGGTGTCTTAATCTTTAGTTGTTAGTATTTAAATAAGGAAAACTTATTTGGTTGTTCTGAATGTGGTCAAATCTGATGACAACATGGATTTAAGATATAGAATCTTCAGGCGCAATACTGGCTTTCTGCGATCCAAATATTACTGTAAAACGTATTTTTGTTTTAACAGCAATAAGTATAGAAGTCTCGCATTTTTTATGGACTTTAATAATTTTGATGGTCTTTAGGATCAGTCCGTGTATCAAAAGGTTGATGATTGCTATTTGAAATGAAATGAAATGAAATTGAAATATCTATATTTAGAGTTGCTTTTTACAATATAAAATACTGTTTACAACTCTAAATAGCGTCAAACAATAGAAATAAAGGAACAAAACACATACAACAATAATATTTACAAAAATAATTTCAATTACTAGCTTGGGCTATGGCGAATTTAGGTTAGATGCGGTTTATTGAATAATCACTATTATAAAATTTAAAACATCGCCATTTGTATTCCTTTGTATAACTACAGAAGTATTTTTTAATTTCGTTTTTGAGTATTCTTAATTTATTTATTTGTTTTATTGATTTAGGTAAATTATTCCATATATTTATTGATGTGTTGAGAAATGAATTTTTCATTATTTTCTTGTTATATGTAAGAGGCTTAATTTTTAGGGCTCTACGATTGTCTAAGCAGTATTTTTTGTTTCACTTAAATTGTTTTTTTACTCTATTTAGAGTTGCAAACAGTATTTGACATTGTAAAAAGCAACTCTAAATATAAGTATTTCCTTCCTTACAATCTATACTGAGTTAATGAAACCAAGTTTAAACAAAAAGTTTGATATATAAATAAATTACATCTACGTATGCAATTGTAAAAATATATGCATAGATAATTTGTTGCTTAATAGTGCCAAACCTTCGAAAAATAGTAATGTTTTTTTAAATCATTGTAAGCTTTTAAGAAAATATATGTCCATGGCCAATCTTTTCTCGACAAGCAGTTTCGAAAATGCAAAAATCAGTGAACATTTTATATTAACAAGAACTATATTCTATTCTATTCTGCAAAACGCGGATTAATAAATTCTGTAAACTGATTTTGAAAGTATTGTCATTTTAATATTTAGAGTTTATCAGATATCTTCGATTTTTCATAACTTCCTCTAGAGTTGGGCCATAGGCTACTCTTCACTAACTTTACACTGAATTCTTGACACTAAGCATCTCGAACAACTGCAACTGAATTTTTGCGACAGCTTGGGTGATGGAGAGATTTTCTGTCTTTAATTCAATCCAACGAAATTCGAGGTATTTCGTAAATATCTTATTTCAAAATATTAATATTCAAAAACTGTTTACAAAACGATGTAATACCAAAGTGAATGTATCAATTTTTCCACTATTTCGCCACAAAAGTAGTTAAAACAAAAAGATATGTGTACTATATCGGGAAGCCATATATTGAGTAACATTAAAGCATTCAAGATGGCTTCTTACTTTTAGTCAACGTGCATAGTCTTTCTGTATTCCTTTGTTGAGAAATTTAACTACTTTACAACAAATTGCTTCCCGATTAGTCAAGGCAATTTTGGTAGAATAAAATCACATCTTTGATAGTTTGATTGGTGTTTCAGCAAAGGGAAACCGCGGTTTATGTATCCGCAATTAACAATTATTTACAACAAACAGAAGAAAATCCAAAACAAAATAAATTCGATTTCATAAAAAAAGTAATAATATGACACAAAAATGCACTGTAGTCAACTGCACTTAGTTCCCTTTTAATTATAGGAAAAATGGTAGCACAATTACTTCGTATACAGAAAAAAACACTCATGAGACATCCGCTTAAGAATGGCAGCTTTAAACAGAGACAACCCTATATTATAGATACTTACAATATATAATTTATGCATAGATAGCACTAAATTAAAAATAAGTTAACGCCAATTCTTAAAAAAATTGGACGAAAACTTTAATAAAATTATTAAGAACAAATCTACTCGGTGAAAGGCTAGTTTCATTAAGCATTAAATCAAAACACTTGGTTCTGCTGTAAAAAGTTATTCTTACCAAGCAGAACAATTGCCAGATTTTTGCAACGTAATTTGCTCGTTTGGCATGTTTAATAATTAATCGATTTTCCAAATTTTAGGATAGCCACAATCCACAAATATAAAGATATAGATAGTTTTGTGCAATCTCTTTGTTTATTATTCTTCTTTTACGAGGCTTTAAGTTCGTGCCCTGCGGTGCTCGTCAATGTTAGAGTGAATATAATATAATACTTATTTTAGACTTTAATTCAAATTGGTCTTATATTGTAGCGTTAACTACAATAATGTACATGTNGAGATGATCGACAAAACTGGGCATGTGTTTTATGAGGAACATTCGATCGACATGAATTGAATTACCAGCAAGAAAATTCTTTTTATATTGTGTGAAGGGTTTGATGAATTGAAGCATCGTGTCTTCTGCCTGCTTTGTTGTGATGTTGCTTTTGAGCACAGCGTTTGTTAGACCACTCTTACCATGATGTTCCTAAAATATTTATGCAAATGCTATTGTAAGACTTAACTGCTAACTTTTTTAAGAACACAGTAAAATATTCATTTCGATATGGCGCACAGTGCATGCACGTTTGTTTACAATAAAAGTTGAAACTGTATACGTTCCTTAATACAAATTAATCAATTTTAGTGTTTTCCGGAACAAATTCAATATCACTATTCCATTTGGGCGAAATTGGCTTTAGTCAAATCTTCTATTAATCAATATATATATATATATATATATATATATATCATCTAACAGCAATAATTAAGAAATCTAGTCGCAATAAAAGTATACTTTTGAACCTTTGACTATTCCTCAACACTATTCAAATCAATGATGTTGCTTCATTTTGTTCAAAATTGTTAAATAAGCTCTACTAACCCATATTACGAATAATTCAATAGCAATTTTAACAAAAGGTCTAAAAAATTGGAGTCCAAAAGTAGACAAAGTTCAAGAAAAATTCATTCATAATTCAGAAACTGTGTGAAGAAATTGATTTCTGAACAAAAATTATTATCGTACTGATCATGGACAGGATAAAAATTCTACAATAGTTATTATATCATTGCAAGAAATTTCTACATATATTATTCCAAGCTGAGCTCCAGTGTGAATTTTTTTATAAATTAATTTGTAATTATTTACTGCCGTTATTTACGGAATTCATAACCCTGTAATTTTATAAATTCTCCTAGAAGGAGATTACCTTACTCTATGTTGTCTTTCTTTATATAGGTAAGTAAAATTAAGGGTCATTTCAAAATTGAAATCAAAGAACAGATTTAAGGTGAAGTAATTCACGAATGGAAGAAAATGGCATTGCCTAATAATTATAATCATACATTTTGCCACTGCAAATTTTGGTATTCAAAATTTTGTAAATTGTATTCGAGGAATTCTCTGAAAGATCAAATATCTATATCTTTACAACATATATTTTGGAATAATAAATGTCAATTTCGGAATAATTTTTTGTTAATATAATTTTAGATAATTACTATAGTGTAGATTTAAATGTTTTATTGTTGGCAAAAATATAACTCATAGTAATATGATTACATGTACAGCATAATAAATAAAATTTCATAACAGTGTATGCAAGTTTCAAAATAGTTATTCTTCCTTTGACAAAGAGTTTGATAAATATTTTTGAACATAACCGAAAACATTTTTCACAAAAAAAGTTGTTGAATGATTAAATAACTATATAATATATATAACTGCCATTTATGCACAAAAAATAGGCTTCTCTGCATGGCTGTGTCTAGAGTTTTCCTGACTCAAAAGAAATTTGTTCCAATTAAAGTTGAATTGTACATAAATATGTTGTTTAAACCGTACATCGGACTTATTCTACATCGATTAAAATTAATCAAAGCATGTTTGAATTTGGAAGAGAAAAAAGAGACTGAATTGGTAGATCAAATAAGTGCGATCGTTCATCATTCCGTGCGCCTTATAACTCTTATGCAAAAGTCGCAAGCTCCTCAACGCGTCGATGTCTCCTTCCGACCCCATCCCTCTATCCTCAAAATGCCTAAATCAATCAAACTGGTAAATTTTTTTGTATTATTTAGTTATATATTTTGCTTTTAGAAATGTAACTATATATTATATACATGCTAACATCCAAACACAACACAGAAAGCACTTACATCTCAATTACTACATGTGTACTACCAAATTCAGTACATTGATTTATAAACAACATATTAGGTATTTTTTTCTCTTACAATTCATCCTTTCCGGTGACATAGAAACAAATCCAGGTCCTATCCTAAGTGAAGCAGAAATTGATCTCAAATTAAAAAACTATTCTGATAACTTCAAATATATATATATATATATATATATATATATATACGCTAGAAGTCTTAATGCAAACAGAAATGATTTTTTAAAATTGATTACAAAAATTGGAAAAAATGCAATATTCATAATTACAAAAACTTCGCTTAAACCTGATATCGAGTCCAACTTGTTTAACCCAGACCGACAACATTTTGAGGTTATTGCTAAGAATCGAATAGGTAGAGGTGGTGGACTTATGATAACTGTGCCAAAATCTTTAAAGCCAGCCCGTAAATCTGAATATGAACTTAATCATGAAATATTTGAATCGCTGTGGATAGATATAAAATCAAGAGAACTATTTCCAAAAAGATTTGATAAACGTAATTTACAATCCAAATAAAAATTATCTAGTCGAATATTTAAATTATAAAATAATCGAAATATCTGAAATATGTAATGATTATAACTCTCTAAATATATTCGGTTACTTTAACATTAATTATTTGAACTCTTATAAACGAAATTCTATAAATGAATTGTTTGCTACTTGTAATCTACATTGTGTAAATACGGTTTGTCCAACTCGCATGAACAATTTAATTGATTACTTTTTTACTAATTCTGAAGTTACTTTTAAATCTTTAATGTTTGAATCATTTAGTGATCATGCACTGTGTACATATATTAGTAACAAAACTACTAAAAACAAGCTATTTAAAATCATAAATGCAAAAGACTATTTATCTTACTTAGATGAAAAATGGAAAAGGCCCTAAAACCCCTATTTTCACTCGCTTTATCACAAATTCACAAGTGTGGTATTAGGTATAAAGTTTTGTCTAACTTTTGAACAGAATGTTAAGAAATTTTAATCATTATCTTTGCATCGTTGTATTGATTTGCTGTCAAATCAAATCAAAGCAATATTGTCAGGGCAACTTTTCACGTATTTGATAAGCACGGAAAAGCTTTTAACTCAATCGTTTCCAAACTTCACTATTTTTATTGGGTTCAAATTTTTTATGACTGATTAACAACTAGTTTAAGTAAGAAATGTTCTCTTATGTTGATCTTATTTCACCTACATTAGTACTCTGTTTAAAAATTAAATTAATTATCTCCTATTTTATAAAATAAAAAAGCTATTTAATGCTAAACTTATGGACATAGATGTTTTGTCCAAAACATAAATGTTTTAGTGCTACATATGTTGATAATCCAATTAAATTTTATATTAAAATTTCAAATTTGTAAGATATGTCCTCCACAGATTTGGAAATGGTCCCCCTTTTCACAGGCCTGAGATTGGACCGGAACGCTTACAATTTAAACTGTTAAAATCTGGACTGTTTGGACCACTTGATGAGCACGTTAAAAACGCAACCTTCTAAAATTTGAAGTCAGTGGTGACCCTTAAATAATCACTCCCTGGCTGCACTCTACGATTATATATGTCATCACAATTTTACTGTTATTCACCATTCATGTAAATTAATGGCAATTTAATCAGTTGAATAATCTGTAACAAATCTCATTGGAGTATAAAGTGTCAAACTGAATATTATTTAAAGTGACCGAAAAGGACCAATTATTTGCATATGCTGCAAACCGGACCGGATTGGATCACTTTTAACTATGATCCTCCCGATTAAATCCAGAGCAATTTTTAGTTTGTCTACTTTTAGTAAAACCTTTTGAATAATGTGATAAAATTGTTTTGATATTTAATTGTTTGCCATAAATAACGCATAGTTATATCAGTACTGGATTATGATAAATATTCTTCGAATTTCCGAACATTTAATCTGTTTAAATATAAAAATTATTTTTGTGAATAAGAAAGAGAAGCTCTTAGAAATTATTATTAATTTAATTGGCAGTTGACTGAATAGAGAAAATCAGCAAAAGTGTGATTAATTCTCCGTCAAGGAAAATATGAATGTTGATTGACACGTGTATGGAAATCCCTATTAAATAAACAGAAGTTTTTTAGATTACTTCTGGTAGATGTACCTTATATACCATGTAAACGCTTTATTTCAGCAATTAATAATGATGACATATTTTACATAATTGAAGTAGCTTGGCGGAATAGAACATATTTTGTACTAAATTGATAAAAATCTTTAATACGTGTATGAACAAAGATGTAAAAATTTTCTGAAAACAAATCCAAAGGTAGTTGTGGTAGTTGTGGGGCAAACACATAAAATTTAATAGAAATGTTAATATTGCTTATGCAAGTTTTCCTTCAGCAATCAGCCACAGTTGGATAAAAGAAAACACACCTGAGCCTGAAAGCTCTTTCTAAGAAAATGAAAACCCTAATTTCACTAAAAATTGACTTTTTCAAATGAGTTCACAAATTATTATTATATACAAAACTATTTGACCTATTGATAGGCATATCTTAATCTTGTAAAATATGTACAATATACATTGTCACAATATTTAAGGTTTGCAGTATATATAACTTTCAACATATAACACCTGAAGCTTTTCAGTCCTCAGCTATCACATCATTGGGTGTAGTGATTCATTACAATGAATCACCACAATTGTCTATCCCAATATGTTTCATGTACTCTATCTTAAAGTAGTCTTATGATTTACTCATAATTTATTCTTGATCGAATAAAATAATATCACTTTTCAATTAATGCTGAGTTCAAAGTCATCATTACAATATACGGGATAAAGGAAAGTTCAATAAGATATCCTTGTGCTCATTGTTTGTTCAACAATGGGATTGGACGATAAACATTATATTTGGAATCTCTATTCAAATATTCACAAAATGTAATATATTTCAAAAAATATTCTATGGAAAGGACTTCACATAAGAAACAATTTGAAATTTTTAATGAAAACCTGAATGTGCAGCCTAAAACAAACTTGGGGTGATTCGAGTAATGCTTTATGTGAAATGGAATCTCTTCTATCCTAAGCGAATTCACATCTAACTTCTCGTTATAGCAATTATAACTAAGCCTATACGTTTCTAAATATATTTGATTTGAAGACTTGGAGAAATTTCTTTAAGAATGTGCACAAAATCGATGTATCATTCGGATACAAGACGCAGTATATATTTAGTAATGTATCCAATTTCTGAAAAGTAAATATTAAATGGCATGTGCATTGCGAATAATAAAATAACTCTTTCTAATTAAGTTATAATAAGTAATTCAGAATGCAAATTGTTTATTGTAATGCTAAAAGCCTTTTTTTAAATATTAATTTGCAAATTCCTTAATCTTAGCGCCCATGCTCACCTTAAGCCTGTTATTTCACTGAAAACTTTAAAAATGCTTTTAAAACTATTGTTGATAACTACATATAATGAAAGGGAACTTAAATCAGTTTTCTAATAAGTAAACTTAATACTAGTTATACAAACATTAAGAGGGAGTGTCAAATTCGGTTGCGTAAATCTATTAGAAATTTTTATTAGCAAAAGTTTAATCATATTTTTCAGATTTTCCCTGATTTTAAAATAAATAATTGTTAAGTGCTCTAAATGCATTAATCAATTTGAAGATACCATTGATTTACTGCTTTACTTCAAACGTCTTCAAAAGAAAATGCGCTATTTAAACAACTACTCAACACACGGCCGTATTCACTATTAAGGTGAAGTGTTATTTGTACTAAATGCTATTACTATATAAAGTTCTGATTGGCACATGGATTTGATTGATCTCAATCGATGTTAGATTTTAAATATTGATTTTGAATTTCACATTGAATTTTAAATAATGAATTTATTTTATTTTCACTAGTCATGTATTATATTCATTGATAAAAATTTTACCATTTTATAAATGAACATACTAGCATATTAGGTAAATTAGTTCTATATTAAACGGTATATTCCTAGAAACTGATGTAAAAAAATATGTTTCAGTTATCAGATGCTAAGAATTTAATAAATTTACCAATATTTAATAATAATAGAAAACAATTTCATTTAAAACCTTTAACAAACTTTTATATTTTAAATGTTAAAGCAGGCATAAGTACTTAGGTAAAATTTTAACAATCCAATATTTATATATATATACATTTATATATATATATATATATATATAAAATGCTCCAAATTCAATGTTTCTAAGAAGTTATGATTTTGTTTTGAAGGCGAATGTCATTGATGACTGATTAAAATGATATTAATTGAAATTGTTTGCAAATATCAAAATACAATTTTTATCATTAATTTTAGGCATATTAAGTGGAAAATTTTAAACGTTTTATTTATGAAACGAGTATATGACATTTTAGTATATAAGTATAAAATTATGATAGAGCGGTTTATTGACGCATATAGGAATGAAGGTTTTATTAAGATTAATTATTAAGGCTACCAACATTACCAATTCGTTTTTACAGATTTTATTGATTAACCACAATTTGTTGCAGTTGCTACATTGAAGATGTCATTTCATTGGAATTAGTCTCATCCGTCAATTGTATTTCCTCCGTAACCAAAGATACAACATTATGCTATATAATACCTTTGTAGTAGCCAATAAACTATCGAAATTTTGAAAATGATTTATTATTTTAGACAGAAAACCTAAACACTTTTTTGCAAAAACCTTAATTTGAACATTTCATAATAAATGACTTCAATGAAGTACATATTGACTGCATAACAGAAATATTTATTTATATGTTCCCACAGTCAAAATATGCATATTCAATTATTCGAAGCACATATACCAAAAACGAAACCATAAGAAGAAATCAAACTACATTAACTAGCGCAAAAACAGACTATCAAAAACGTGAAGAAACCTCCGCTTCATATATTCTCGAAAAGTACACAAATTTATGACAAAATGTTTCTGCCTCCCATTAATATAAACTTTTAATACACATTTGATACTTCGACATACATTCTTAAGATCTTTGCTAGTGTATAAAAAAATTTCTATGTACTATTTGAAATTATTAGGATTTGTCATTACAGTTATTCAAATAGTTTAACCCATAAAGGCCAACGAGGTTTGCATTCGTCAAAGGTTTTGTACTATTTCTAGAATAGAACTAGATTTCAAAGTAATAAATTTTAAATTTTATCAATTGATTTCAAACCATTATGTATTAGCATCCTGTATGCAGCTATGACTATTAAGCTAAAACATTTTATTCAACAATTCTCAATAAAAAACTATTCTAAGGAAAGTTGCTAACATTCCAATGCTAATAGGTGCCAAAGTAGCGCCATTCTGAACAAAAACCTCGATTTTAACTCCACGGAAGGAAAGGTAGTCCATCACTATGCAATTGAAAGTGGCGTCATCGTCTAAAATTCATCTTTTAGTTAATTAACGTTTTGATAAATTTTTATATTAGCATTTTTTAAAGAAATAATGAAGATTTTCACATTTTTAAAAATTATTTTTCAATATACTCTACAAAGTGCATATGCAATGCATATTTGCAGCGGAAGCATTTCAAAAATATATAATGTTAAACAAATCTCGTTTAGAATGACACAATGTTAGCTAAATTGAACAATGTTAGCGTTTTTGGAAATTGATACTAAAATTTTTACGGCCTCTCTATAGCATCTATACACATATACCTTTAACAATAGAAACGCGACGATAGGTCAAAATGACATATAAGCTTTTTTGTTTTCTTCATTATTGATTCCACAAAAACACTAGCAGGTATTTATACTTCCAATTATGTTAATAATCTCTTTGAATTTGCTAATTGTAGAAAGTTTGTTTCTGCTCTAATTTTTGCATTTGAAACATCAGATGTAAATATACTCTCAAGAAATGCTCGCAGTTCTATTATTAAGATGCTAATTAAAATGCATGGCCAGAAAAGAATCTTGAGTCGTTAGTAATTGATTTACGTTTACGTTAGTGGTAAACAAGGGCTAAAAACTTCTAAATATTTTCAAGTACACCAATATTATCGTTTTAAGTTTGGTTGCAATAAACTCCTTGTTTTGACTCAAAATGATTTAATCCTGCAGAGGCATCTTTTTTAAAGCAATTTCAGAAATTGTGCAGATGTTGAAAACAAAGATAGGCCTAGTGTGATGAAATTTCATAATTGGATGTTATTCTAACCAGTATTTCAATCATTTATTTAGCTATAAATGATAATTAGCTACACAAATCTCAATTTGTTGAATTTTTTAAAATTAATATTGATATAATTTGCATGGTAAAGATAATGTGTTCCACTCAGTATAACAGTGAGCAGAAAACTGGAGTAATTGTTTTGTAGATAATAGGATAGTCACTGCATATAACGTGACTTCAAATAGACATAAGCCGTATTATCCGTCCATAAACTCCTTTAATGGCTCCCGAACTTCTTCGCAATTTCAAAATTGTTAAACCATGAAATTATTATAGTAATATCAAAGTCACTCCAACATATATTTACTTCAGCCGCATTTGTTTGAACCTATCTTCCCATATAAATTGGCGGAAAAATAATTTATAATAAACACGAGCCTTTACGTCCCAGTGCACTTTAGAGGTCCAACGTTAAATCCATAGCTGATATTTGAACGGAATTTTATGATCGAAATGATGTGATGAAGCAAGGATTCCATTCTGATCCAGTCTGCATTTTTGCCAATGCATGTTTGATATCTGAATTTCATCATTTAAAAGTTTAACCATGACATTTTTCGTATTATTTCCTGTAAATATAATAGTTTAGGAAAACTGCCGGAATCTAGAAATATGATTGCTAGTATAATCTTTTGCCATTGTCATTTGAATTTGTCCATAAATTGAGTTGAATGTTCCTTAACCATTCAGTTTTTCATTTATAAGAACTATATTTTTGCCTGGATTTGAATAGGTTGACATGCACATATGCAGGGTTTAGGAATAATAATATGGAATCTGGTACTGTCCGCTCCAAAATATATGCATAATCTTGCTAAACAGCATGTTTGAGATAGTTTCCAAGTATACTATCAGCTTGTTTTGCTGCACCAATTCAATAAACTATTCTAGCCTCTTATTTAATACTGATTTGTTGTTCTTTCATACATTTTTGTAGTTTTTTTGGCTTTGGTACCATGTGAATTATTTGACTAAATGCATGAGAGAAAAAATAAAATATGTGGGATGTGGAAAGTTACATTGGCTGTGGGCTGGGCAGGTAAGGCATCGTCTCAATTGCAAGCCTGAGATAAATTAACAAAATATATGGATGGTCGTGTAGAAGTACAGTTACTTTGTAAACCCATGAGAAATTTACAATTATCGATAATCAATGCTAAAATAGAATGTTTTAAAATAATCACAATTATTCAAAACTAATTCCAAGGAAATAATCTATGTTTTATAATTTTATTGCTATCTTGAGATTATTAATATTCATTCTAGTTTTAAATAAATTCTTAATATATTAAGCAATATGTAAGCTCCTCTTAAAAAACTGGAGCGCAAATCAATACAATAAAAAAATTAAATTGAATTTTGCTAATGTATAAATTGGATATTAATTTTAATGATATAGCATTAAGTATAAATTATAAATAAGATTTTGTATTTCATATGTATTTAGAAAAATCGTTAAGAATATTTTGATATTTAGTAGATTGCTGATAGAAAAAACTTTTCTACTATGGTAGCAATAAGCTATCACTTTGTGCAATTGAATTCCGAGAGGGCTAAGCAAATATTATCAGACGCATTGAGAGGGTCACAGACAACTCATTTAAACCTAAGGTGGTTTGCTTGCGTTAATGAATAGCATCTAACTCCAGAAATATCTGAAAGGTAAGTTATATAGAATTGTGAAAAGTAAATTTTGATTAAGTTATCAGAACTTTTTCAAGAAAAGGCTAGAAAATATCTGGTTTCTGTTGAAAAAGCAATAGTTTTCTTTTGGTATTTCGTTTGTTGCTCAAATTATATTTTTATTAGCCTATACATGTACATGATTTTTAATTGAAGAAAAAAATTTTGCAAGTTTGATTATTGTAGCGGTGGGTTTAGGTCGGAGCAGGCCCATAGATTGAGTATATACTGGGTCCTAATTACTTCTCTCAGTGGACCTGAATATAATTATAACTAGTTGCAAGGCGTTTAAAATATTGGTTATAACCCAAACTAAATATCCTAATCCTATAAAATTTCTTTATATAATGTAAATTTTGTCCATTACTTAGCAAACTGGGAATAATGAAAAAGTCAGCCGAAGATCAAATGAAAATGAAAAAGAAAAAATGGCAGATATCAACCGCTTTGAAATTTTGTGTGCAAAAATGTATTCATACAAAATATTTACCATTTGTGACATTTTGTATCTCTAAATTAGCGGATCCACTTTGCCCTTTTGTATAATAAAGTGTGTATGACTCCCAAAAATCTTCAATTTTGCCAATAACTCCATAGTTGGTATTTGCAATGAGTACGCCACTCTGCTTTACTCCATCACCTAAATAATAACTGATAAAATTTAAGCAATCATTCTTTTACTTTCGCTCACTCATCAAAATTTTTCTCTATAAAATATTAAATTTGAATTTATGTTATATAATTTGATAGGGAAAATAAAAGATGGAAGAAATAATAATAATAATAGTAATAATAATAATAATAATAATAATGATTTTATATATATGTATATATATATATATATATATATATAAACCACACTTACCAATAAATTAGAAAATGAACAATCAGTACGAAATATGAAAAAGCTGAATTATGAAATGGTAATGGAGTGATAAGCAACTGAAGACCTAGTATGCATGCAGGCACAGACATACATTTAATCACAATTGAAAACAGACAATGAATATTTTCTTATCTTATCTTTATCTGTGATACATAAGTACCTTGATAGTAAAATAACTTATCATTCCTTTACATTACATTGATCGAAATGTCTAAGAACAAGGATATGTCCCCTGAGAAGGATGGACTGAATATTTAAATGAGAGATGCAGGTATGACTCAATCTGTAATTTCTAACAACATAAGTGTGTCTCAGTCATCAGTTCAAAAAATTTTAGCCTGGTATGATGCAACAAGCTCTTACAGCTGGTGTAAATCACCTGAAAGAATATGTGTTACAAGTTTATGTTCTGACTCATTTATAAAGAGACCGTTGTAGTTGGTCCAACAGCATTTAGTCATTGTGATAATTCGAGGCTGCAGCTCAGTCACAGGAAAATGAGGGCTATGATTTCTCCCTAAAATGCAGTGTGTAACTGGGAACTATTTCAACATGATGGCGCTCCTGTGCATGCCTCAAAAGGATGCATCAGAATGGTTGAGTTCCTGAAGAAGTAGTAATGTAGTTCTGAAGACCTAAACACCATTGAAAACTGTGGGGCAGTCTTAAAAAAGAAGGTTGGTAATCTGGGACCTACCTCTCATGATGATCTGATTACTAAAATTATACAAGTCGGGTGTGTTCAAATAAGTCAGGAATTTTGCAGGATTTTAATAGAATCAATGCCAAGACCAGCTACTGTTATGGAAAAACGGGAAGGTCCAACAAAGCATTAAATTTTAATGTTGTATTATATGATTATTTATTAGATTTTGATTATTTCAATTAAATTTTGGGGCATTTTGTGCAATTGTTCTAATTTATTGGCCATTATGATATATATATATATATA
>CABFPE010000695.1:73939-128934 GCA_900660155.1 Hofstenia miamia | reverse complement strand
TTAGCCAATCAAATTAACACAACTTTAGATTTACACACAATACATTTTCACTGAAAAAGCACTATCATTATAGTTTGAAATATGGTCCGTGGTAGTGAAATTTCACCAACAAAGCATGCTCAAATTCAAATCTTGTACGAGGAGGGCACAAATATCACGCTATAACTATTAGATGGGAGTGTCAGTATCTTTGGTATCCAGAAGTGTTACTCGCTATCAGCAACTGCAAAATTTTTCCTCTCGCAAGCGGTCTGGAAGACCAAAAGTGACAACCCCTCAGACTGACGATCTCATTCACCGTTACGTCATCAATCAACCATTCTCTTCATCTTCTGAAGTCAAAGCAAATCTAGGTGTGATAGTGCAGAATGTAGCAACACGCACCATTAGGCGTCGATTGAATACCTTTGACCTTTCATCGTGCAAACCGGTAGCCAAATCCCGATTGTCTTCAAAGAACATTCGAGACTGGTTGGGCTTCTGCAGTCAATACCAACACTACACCCCTGAGATGTGGCATAAAGTAATGTTTATTGACGAATCCAAGGTTTGCCAGTTTACATCATACCGGCCACATGTTTGACGACCAAGAAACCAACGATTCAACACACATTACACACAACAAACTTTCCGCTCAGAATCTTCTGTGATGATTTGGGGTGCGATAACTGCGAATGAGCGTGCTGGTATGCATTTTGTTCATCACGAGACAGTCACAGCCAAGGCCTACTTCAAAATAATTCAGGAGAAAGTTCCCATGTTTATGCAGCTTTGTGGAACATCTGTACTACAACAAGATGCTCCTTGCCACAGCGCCAAAGTTGTGAAACAGTGGATTGCATCACAAGACTTTAGGCTGCAAAAACTGTGAGGAAGCGCCAATGCACATCACTCGACGCTCTGAAGGAGCAAATTAAAGTGTTATGGTGCACAGAGATTACTGATGATTACTGTAGAAAGCTGGTCGAGTCAATGTCAAATCGCATTGCTGCGTGTTTGGTACTAATGGCGGACATACAAAATATTAGTGAGTTTTTCTGAATTAACTATTTACTTTCTACACGGTGTTATCATATTGTTTCTACATTGCGATTTTTAGTGTAAAATACAAAAATTTCTAAATTTGGAAAGTGTTCCCAAACTTTTGGTCAGTACTGTATGTTTTGCAAGCTATATAATTTCCCACCACAGAGCATATGCAAGCACAGATCTTTGTACTTTTGCAACAACTAAATAAGTGCGCGAACCCACATTATAATAATAGGACTTTTCTAACATGTCGATTTCTTTTTACTTACAAGTGTATTTTGCCCCGGGCTCCGCACTGGCTAAGGCTGGCCCTGCCTGGCCTCACCGAACGAATTCATCCTCATCCCAACTGACTTCAAAGATTTCACAAAAAATAATGATAAAAATTAAATTCATAAGGATTGATTAACTGCAAAATTCAAAATCCGACCAGCCATATTATATATAGAAAAATTGTTATCCTTTCTTGAAATGCTACTATTAGTTTTCCTAGTAAATTTCAACTTAATCGTACCCACAACTAATACTTGGCTTCAACTCTGTTGCCTGCATCCACAGCAAAAAGGGCAAAAGATGCTTCTAATGAAGTGTAGATTAGCATCAGCACTTTACCCGAAAAAGTCCATTACAAAAGAGTGCAACATTTCTGAAATTTGCCATTGTGGACGAAAATGTTAGTATTTTGGCGAACGTTTTTTGAAACTGTTTGCACACAAACACAATAGTTTTGACGTGGCTTGCACAGATAGCTAGGATATCTTAGCTAAAGAATTGTTTGATTGAAGCAAATAAGAGCATGACTTTTGAAAAAAAATCTTATGCTAAAGTTCTGAATATACATGTAGACCAATGTTTCAATTAGTTGCTATTTGTAATGCAAACCCACAAGCATGAACCGGTTAATTAAATGTAAATGGTATAATTTGAAAGTGATGTTCTTTTTGAAACAATGTATGTAATGCTAAGCAAAATATCATTTTAAATATAAATAAGTAGGAGGGGACCTGAGTACTCCGCGATTGCAGCCCTGTCTTGGACCCTTGCATCCCAAGCTATCGCAGAAGACATTAAAATGAAGACCTAATTGAAGATGTTTTAATATGCTCATATTAATAGTATTAATAGCTAAACAAGTGTGGTAAGATGTCAACCAAGGCTAGCAGCACATTCGATTGCGATATATATAATATCGAGTATTCCATTCCTAGTTGTATTAAAACAAAAAATACGAATTAATTACTAAAATGTGAATTTACTGCCTGACTCCAAGACCTAAGTAAGGAGTGCACCAGCTTAGGTTAATATTATCATTTCTAGTACACTATATATAAGCACTGAAGTTTTACCTTCAAGCTAACTGTAGTTTGTCTTCATTTTATTTTTAGATTTCTCTCGGAATTTTGCATTCAACTTATTTAGTATTTGCTGTTCATAACTCAGATAGCAACTTCCTTCAATATTTTTTGCTTACTTTACTAAATTGTATGTCCAGTACGTTTACAATGGGCATCCCTTTGAGCGTAGATTGTCTATTATCCCACCATCGTCAATATCCCATAGCCAATTGTCAATGTATCCACAAATATTTTACGATTAATTGTTAAAATAAATGGCACCAAATATAAATTCTCTCCTAATGTGATATAAGCTATTTTGGAAAACAAATATCTTACGTCATCTCGAGTAGACAAGTCTAAAAAATTGTATTATTTATGTTATACATTTCAAAGGAAAACAAATATTGCGTACAAGTCAAAATTGTAATTAGTCTGATGCTATTTTCATACTTTTAACAGCATTATTTCATTTCAAAATGCCTCCTTTTTGTTCAATTTCCGTTGCATTCGACTTTAGTGGTTTAAATGTCAAAGGAAAATGCAATAGCTCAATGTCTTAATATTACTTTGCCTTCTTTTGAGATAGAATTTTCGCAAGCTCAAAACACCCCCCCCCCATTTTTCCAGTTGTTTTTTCTAGCTTAAAATATTGTATTTTCCTCGCAATTACATGTATTGACTGTAAACCTTAGGGGAACATTCAATAAAATTTTACTAGATATATTTGTGAAAAACTAAAAACCATACATTTGTAGGTCCAAATGCATTGTTGTTAACACTAGAACGCCAAATCAGTCATTTTCAGTATATTGAAAAGCAATTTTTATTGCAATATTTGTTGGTAATTAGATACAGCTCAGTAATTAAATGAGTTTAGTTTATTAGTAGCTATAAAACTATGCAGCCACTTAAATATAGCATGTATTCAGCTAACGCCGCCATATTTCTTGACTTTGTCCTTAACTCCTACAGAAGGGATTATTAACTTAATTGTATTATACTTTAAAATTCCAACGCATTTTGTAAAAACTTAATTTTTCATTCCTATGCACATAGGTCAGATAGATAGATTTTGTAAAGAATGGCTTTTTTCAAATGACTGGAGGCAATTTTTAGTAGATTGTGAATCAAAGGATGGTTTCCAAGTGATGACTTTCAAAATTTCTTCAAGATATTCAAAAGATGAGTGTTTGGAATATGAGTAAAAAAAAACTAGATCTAACAAAAGAGAATGTACATTGCTCAACTTGTAAAAAACCATTGTATAAATCAATTTTTTATTAAGGTGTTGAAGGCGTGTTTATTGATTCACATCAGTGTAAAACCTCAAAAATATTGAATTCAAAATTGCTCAAACAGCCAAAAGTGCAACTTTGTGGAAATAACAAACCTGATATCAATATTTTCTACACCGGAAACAAATTTGGGATAATTGTTTTAGATTAAGCGATTTTCCTGCAATAAACCTATAGTTTATATTTTGCAAATTGTCAACATTTCAATTAGTAATAGCTTAATATACGTTTTCTCAAAAGTAATTTATTTTAAGTATGAAGATATATACTGAGGATGTTAAAAAGTAAAGAATGGCTGGACTAGACTTTTAGGGGTACATAAAATTACCAGCGTTCAAGTGTTAACTAAGAATCAAAATTTTTACCATTTTCAAAACACAATTCTTCTCTCTCTGAATCTCTTCACTCTGTTTCTTATCTGAATAAGAAAGTATTGCTGACTTAGAGAGAAAAAAATATTTTTCTGTAACAAACGTTTCGCTGAACGTCGAATTTTCTGTCTTGACCATAGTTTGGATATAAAATTCCAAGGGTGTAAAGCGTATCCTTTTTGAAATCTGCATTCAAGATGACTTCTCTTTTATTGAGCTAATGATGACACCTAGCAAATGAAGACTTTGAATTGCAAGAAATTTATATATATATANTAATTAGATACAGCTCAGTAATTAAATGAGCTTAGTTTATTAGTAGCTATAAAACTATGCAGTCACTTAAATAAAGCATCTATTCAGCTTACGCCGCCATATTTCTTGACTTTGTCCTTAACTCCTACAGAAGGGATTATTAACTTAATTGTATTATATTTTAAAATTCCAACCCATTTTGTAAAAACTTAATTTTTCATTCCTATGCACATAGGTCAGATAGATAGATTTTTTCAAGAATGGCTTTTTTCAAATGACTGGAGGCAATTTTTAGTAGATTATGCATAGATGTAGTATATATCTACATGCGATTTTGTTTTCATATTGGTATGACTTCTACAATTTGCAAAGAATTCAAAAATTGTTCAATTTATGAAAATTGTTGTATGTGCAGGTCTTCAATGCGCCTTACTCCAGCAATGTGCAGACCATGTAATGAAATCGGTTGGTACATTTTGAAGTGAAGACCAGCACAGTATATTTTAATTTTAGGGGATTTTTCCTATAAATTAAAATGTTTCCACTTTGATTATTTAATTAAAGACAATGTATAAGCAACGTCTGCTTAAATTTTTCGAAATTTATTTTCAAAATCTATGTGCCTTATTCAATTATTAGATAATCTGTTTGTTACATTTGCATAATAGCAGCGACCTCATTAGCTTAGAATTCAAAGTCAATTTAAATGAATAAAAATTGCATTTAAAGAAAAGTAACCATGCAACATCTCAAAATAAAGCAATTGAATCTCTGAGGAAAATTAGCAAAGTAATTAGTTTCTTTGAGGGCCCAAATTACAATTTCCCTAATTTTATATTTTAACAAGGTGAAGATTAAGCTACTATCTACACTAAGTACTCGAAATGTTAACTATTGATTCATCGAAGGAAATACAGCTTTCTATATGTATATGACAAATTTTGTGCTTAAAATAGTGTTTTAGTAATTATAATCTTAAATATGCTATTTGCTTTAAATTGGTAAATTTTGTTCATCAATATTGCGATAAGTTTGTTTTTGATAGAGAAAATGTTTTTACTTTTGGAAGTTTTCTGAGTTTTTTAATTAGGATTCTGTGTGGTATTTTAATTTTAGCATAAAATTTCTAATAATTTTATTTTTTAAAAATACTAGTAAAATTAGATTAGCATAGCTACAGCTATCCTATGGCACGTAAACCTATAGTGATTAATCTATACGCAAAAGTATAATGTAAAATATTAAGCATAGCATGAGTAAAAGTTAAAGCAAGTTTAATTCCGCAATATTTGTATTCAAAACTTCTACATAACACATTAACACATGACAAAACAAATTATAATAAATAAAATTTTTTACCTATCTACTTATTTTATTCACCCAATTTAACGATACTCTATAGGGTTGGTCAAATTTTTTGTATTCAAATTCAATACTATGCAAAGATTTCACCATGCACCAAAATTCCAAAACCAAATTTGTGCGACATATTAAAACTCTGAACAATTTAGGTTGGTTGATTTTTTTGAATTTTATCAACATATTTAACAATTTGACGACTAAGCACACATTCATACAATTAGGTGAAAATTTTGTAATTTGTTTACTCTTATGCCATTGGAAAATAGACTAAAAATTGGTCGATTTTGTAATACATAATGCAAAAAATCTCCTAAAAACAGCATGCTATTATTAAACCGTAATTTGAAATATGAAAAAAATTGTGCAAAGTGTTAAAAAATTGCACTAATTATATTTCTATTTTTGGAGTGAGTTTTTATTTTACGATGCCAACAAATGAGCCACTAAAATGCTTGATTCAATGGAAAAACAGATGACAATAAAGTCAGCAGTGCGCAGGTTGACCAATATTTTTATTATATTAGACCTGCCATGTATTAATTATTGGATAATATTTCTGAAAAAGACTGTTGGTCTGATATTTCAACAAAAATCCATTTGCAACTAGCTAAAGGCTTGATGGATTCATACAATATATCAGTAGAAAACGCCAGCTTTTTAGGAATGCCGGCTCTTTTTTATCACGAGCAGAACAATTATGGTTTTTATATTCATTTTTAATCGTTTCTCGTCATATAAAAACAGCATATCTGAAAAATTTAAACAAAATTAATTTTTTATTATTATTTGCAAATTTTGTTGCAACATCTTCAAGATCAATTTCTTCTGGTCGAGATCGATTGAGTGAAGCAGTTAAAGTTTGTACATTATTCAGTTTGAAGAAACTTACATTGCAAGCTGCACTAATTATTCTTAATTTCATGCCCATTTGCACTAATTTCTAATTGAAATTGCATCTTTATAAGGGTCGAGAGATTGCATGAACCCTACAAGGTTAGTTACATTCATTGATTTGCGATGAATTAATATTTTCGAGGTCTGACACTCAGACTTTAAATCATCTGTATCTATTCCATATTCTACAGCCATGTAACTCAGTACTTCCTCATTTAAGAAATCTATATTTTTTCTACGTCAAGCAGAGGAAAAACCTAAGATTTGACAATTTATTCAGAAAATCTATTCATCTAGTGAAATTACTTTTAAGTAACAACAGGAATTGAACAAGTCCCTATGAAAAATTAAGTGCATCAAAAATTTTATGGTAATTTTGTCTTTCATTCCAAATCAAATTATGTTTGAGAATCACTCAAGATGCTTATTTCAATTTCAAAGCACAAACTTAATTCAATAATTGTATTTCTTTCTTCATTAAGAGTTAAGATCATCTTCATACTTAGAAATGAGGTTTGCGATTTTCAAGGTTTCTTATTGATCATGCCAAATGTTTGAATCAATAATAGATTACTGCTTAGACTATTGAAACTAGCAAAATAAGAATTATTGACATAATTACATAATCATCTAACATTAAAAATATTTTAAAACATGGTTCTTGGTAATAATACTTCCAGTTGCTGTTGAATTTGAGCAACTGTTTTACATAGTTTTGTACTACATAGTTGCATTGCAATTCTAGAAAAAGCAAGAACTATCAGCTTTTTGATGTATTAGAAATTTTGGCTAAATTGGCCCAGTCGACCATTTTAGAGTTAATGGCATTTGGACAAGCTCAAGTTTCTAATGATTTATCTGGCATCAAACAGGGAATTTAATGTAATTATAACAATCTGTATTGCAAAAATAAAGATCTCATGCATCCTCTTACATTCTTCTAGCTAACTACGATATATCAAATTAGTTTTAACTAATAGAAACTTTAGCAATTCTCAATTATAACTCTATCGGAAAATACTATCAATTATCAAAAAATTTTGGGTAAACAATACTATGGCATATTGGAAAAAACTAGCTAAGGGGAGATGGTATTTTTCAAATTTTTTTTCATCCTACAAGTTACAAACATAAAATTTAAAACGACTAAGAAAATACATAAGGTAATTGCAATAAGAAACATGAAGATATAACGAGAAATTTTTGTTAGCTAAATACATGTTGTTTGCTAAGTTATTACAGTACTTAAACAAATTTACTAAACTGTGAAATTTTATGTTAATTTCTGGAGATGAAATTGCTAATGATATGATTTCGGCTTTGCACCTGTCTGTTGGCTGTTGATTTCATACATTAATAATAGACCAGTTAGAACATATATTTAATTATCCTAATTAGTCATGTTTAAGTTACTCAAAAGGGTGCACGCATATGTATTGTTACTAACAAAAATGCATAAATTATTGATTTATCCTGTGTGACATTTCTACCATTTTTAGATATCATATTTTTCTGAAGTTTAAGTTGTTGTAAATGAACACTCCCAAGTAGGTTACAGATTCTGCTGGCATAATCGAAGCTGTGTCATCGATATTAATTGAAATGTCTTTGACTAGATCCTTAGGTTCTCTCTTGGAGCATGGACAACTATGTACTATTTTTGTTCATGGCAAGCTGCTTTACTTCGAAATGCTGCATAAGCGTGCTGCAGGTTTCTTGTTGTTATTACCGTACATCAGCATATTGGATGATTTAGCAGTTCTTTACCTTAGTCAATTAAATTCTCAATACATTTTGGGCATGTGATATGCTAGAATTCTCCTAAACTGAAACCTTGTTTCTGTGGTCATGATATCTTAGAGTAGTCTTTATTGGTTAGAGAAATACTCATCCACATTAGCACAAGAGTTTTATCTTTGCCACAGTAGTGAGTCACTTTATCTATGCCTGCATATTGCTCACTAGCATCACAGTTGCAGAGAAAGAACGCATCAATAAAATTTTCAATTGGTCCATCTGCACTATGTATAGGATAAATAGACAGTCAATAGGTAATAAACTGCATGCATTAAAAATTCTATCGCCATTTCACTATATGAAATATGCCTGCCTTGTAAATATGCTTAAACATTTACGCACAAACGTCCAGAAAACACATTGTTTGAAAA
The DNA here is from genome assembly GCA_900660155.1 of Hofstenia miamia. Lineage (NCBI taxonomy): Eukaryota > Metazoa > Xenacoelomorpha > Acoela > Hofsteniidae > Hofstenia > Hofstenia miamia. The sequence continues at coordinate 120,223 of CABFPE010000695.1, read as the reverse complement.
AATATATCAGCTACAACAGCCGTTCTAGCACTTGCATTAATAAAATATTAATAAAAATTAAATTCTGGAATAATTCATACACTACATATGTAACCAGATCTTGGAACAAACTATCCTATGAAATTAGAAGTGAAAGAAACATAGAAAGATTTAAGAAACTTTTAAGACAACATCTTAGCAAATCAATATGAATACGGTACATCAAAATGTTTAAATGTCTGGCGAAATATTTAGTGCAATATTTTAATTTAATTCAATTTTTTTGAATTTTTATTTTTAATCTGTAGCTTAGTTTATTTTTATTTTGTTGTATTTTTGTGTATTTGTAATTTGTAAATATGTATATATTGGAATGTATATACACTGCAGATTTGTAAGCGCATGAAAAAATATGCAAAAAGAGATTAACTGAAATAAAAGCTATTGAAGTTATATTATTTGCAGTTTAAAATTCCACACAATTTTTACTTTAGGGAAAGTTATTCTACAACGACTAGTTAATTCTACTCATTAGACGCTGAATAAGATGACATTTAAGTGGTAGATTAAAGAACTAAATGTTTGTATTGCTCAAATTTTAGAGTTAGGGAAGTAATAGATTGATGTAATAGCGAGAAAATTTGCAACAGATGTAAGAAGTATAGCAATAATAGCAAGGCAATTACCACTTTGTGCAATTATTTAATTCTTCAAGGCTTTTTTGATGAGTCATATTAACAAAGTAAATATATTATTAACTGAATTGAACAGAATACTTTATAAAAATCATGATGTACAGCAAAGATGGCCATTAACTAAATGATTCAAAAAAAACTAAGCCTTAAATTTCTCGGCCACTCTCTTTTCTAAGACAGCTCATTATAGCGTGTTAACATTTTTCAAATTTTTACATGTAAATATCAAGAAATGTTTTAAAGGAATCCTTCATTAATGCGACTACTTGAACTTGGAATTCACTCTATAAAAAATCAAAAGTATTGAAAAATTGAAATCTCTTAAAAATCATTAAAAATTTTGCTAATTAAAAATTTATTTCTGGTAAATCATGGTTTACAATAATTTTCGTGTGATATACCATTGAAATGGTTTGAAATATTTGCTTTGTAATTATTGTGAATAGGTGTTTTAAAAACTTAATCACACTTTCAGATCAATTACCAGTTATTTAATTGTAAGTGATTTTCTGAATCTCTTATCTCTTGTTACTGAATTTTTTATAATTTCTTTTTTATGTGTTTTAGAAAGTGATGCTCTGAATCAGATATGCAAAATAGACAAATAATGTAAATAAGACACACAATCTTCAGAGGGTATGTGTGGGGGCTACATTGCTTCAATAATGAAAATTGTTCTATCACATTTCATATGCCACTAGATAAATTTCGAACTGAAGACCTACACTGGGACCAATAAAGTAGCTGGAACCACGGATTTCAGGATTTTACTTATAATTTTTGCTATTTTTTTTCGAAATAGAAGTTTATATGGCAGGGGATGGAATCAAGAGACCAAAACATTTCATTGAACTAGGATTGGAAGAGATTGGGACCGACTCCAATCGAGCTAAATGGAATTAGGACGAAGAAAATCCTTACTCCGCGGAACCTTATAGGGCACTAAGATCGGATACTGGCGAGAATATTTCATGCTGTTACATTTTGCAAAATTTCTTTTATTAATTTCGCTTGACTCAACTGTNATTTGTAAATATGTATATATTGGAATGTATATACACTGCAGATTTGTAAGCGCATGAAAAAATATGCAAAAAGAGATTAACTGAAATAAAAGCTATTGAAGTTATATTATTTGCAGTTTAAAATTCCACACAATTTTTACTTTAGGGAAAGTTATTCTACAACGACTAGTTAATTCTACTCATTAGACGCTGAATAAGATGACATTTAAGTGGTAGATTAAAGAACTAAATGTTTGTATTGCTCAAATTTTAGAGTTAGGGAAGTAATAGATTGATGTAATAGCGAGAAAATTTGCAACAGATGTAAGAAGTATAGCAATAATAGCAAGGCAATTACCACTTTGTGCAATTATTTAATTCTTCAAGGCTTTTTTGATGAGTCATATTAACAAAGTAAATATATTATTAACTGAATTGAACAGAATACTTTATAAAAATCATGATGTACAGCAAAGATGGCCATTAACTAAATGATTCAAAAAAAACTAAGCCTTAAATTTCTCGGCCACTCTCTTTTCTAAGACAGCTCATTATAGCGTGTTAACATTTTTCAAATTTTTACATGTAAATATCAAGAAATGTTTTAAAGGAATCCTTCATTAATGCGACTACTTGAACTTGGAATTCACTCTATAAAAAATCAAAAGTATTGAAAAATTGAAATCTCTTAAAAATCATTAAAAATTTTGCTAATTAAAAATTTATTTCTGGTAAATCATGGTTTACAATAATTTTCGTGTGATATACCATTGAAATGGTTTGAAATATTTGCTTTGTAATTATTGTGAATAGGTGTTTTAAAAACTTAATCACACTTTCAGATCAATTACCAGTTATTTAATTGTAAGTGATTTTCTGAATCTCTTATCTCTTGTTACTGAATTTTTTATAATTTCTTTTTTATGTGTTTTAGAAAGTGATGCTCTGAATCAGATATGCAAAATAGACAAATAATGTAAATAAGACACACAATCTTCAGAGGGTATGTGTGGGGGCTACATTGCTTCAATAATGAAAATTGTTCTATCACATTTCATATGCCACTAGATAAATTTCGAACTGAAGACCTACACTGGGACCAATAAAGTAGCTGGAACCACGGATTTCAGGATTTTACTTATAATTTTTGCTATTTTTTTTCGAAATAGAAGTTTATATGGCAGGGGATGGAATCAAGAGACCAAAACATTTCATTGAACTAGGATTGGAAGAGATTGGGACCGACTCCAATCGAGCTAAATGGAATTAGGACGAAGAAAATCCTTACTCCGCGGAACCTTATAGGGCACTAAGATCGGATACTGGCGAGAATATTTCATGCTGTTACATTTTGCAAAATTTCTTTTATTAATTTCGCTTGACTCAACTGTGATATCGAAACATTTTATTTACAATTCATAAATAAAAAAGAAACTCTTCAATGTAAGTGCTTCTATAAACATAATAATAATACATTCCTTGAGATTTTTCTGCAACACCCATTGTCAAGGGTCCATTTTGACACATTGTTAGACATTAAATTTTAAATTCGAAAATTAATAAGTATTTGATATAATCTTGACAGTTAACTAACGTGTTGGGATAAAGCAATTTGAACAATCGTTGGAAGACTAATAAGAGTGAGAGTAGTAGTGGCGTCATCACATTTCCACTGTGCACCGATTTCCATTCACTCGTTTTCTTAGCGTTTGTCTGTCAAAGATATTGCTGCTCTGTTTGCGTTTACAAGGTGAGTGCATTAACTAAAATAATTCAACTGTTTTTAGCAATCAGTTCGCTGAGCTTTGTATAATTATGAAATCAGTATAAGGTCTTGTAGTTCCCATAAAATTTAAGAGGAAATAAGTTATAAATCCTGATTATTGTGAACATTAGCATATACGCATCATCAACTTGATGATTCATATGATATAAATTTCATTTTGCAAAATATGTTCATGCGTCTCGCCCAACTGCATTTGAGGGAAGAGAGATCCTAGTAATTAAAAAGTTTCCAGTAATAATTTTCCTGGCATGGAAAGTTGCCGGCTGGATAGTCACAGGTACAAAGTTGCCGCAAAATTAGTTTTTGCGGAAATATTTAGGATTAAGTTTAGAGAAGGCCATTTTTCATCTCGGGCTTGGGCCAAAATGGTGAATTAGGGTTAGGGTCAGAACAATGCCCTCTGAATTATTTACATAATATGTATAAATAATTCAGACAACCTTGATTAGAATAGGGTCCTGCGAGGCAATATATTTTATTCAATCAGTATTTTAAAATTCTAGTATCACCTCTTGTCTACCTAGCAATATCATAAATGTAAAGTCACTATTAAATGATCAAATGTTTTACCAATATGACATTTACGTTTGCAAATGATTAACCTTAAAAAGCCTGGTGATTTTTAAAAAATTTTCATGATGCTATAAAAAAATTTAAATGCTTATAGCTCAAAAACTATTAATGTTGTACTCAATCTGAAAGGACCACATGATAGAGAAGAGTCTCCTCTTTCTTTTTCGCTCTAAATCCTCGCGTTGGCCTTGTCCTATCGGCCTCGCGATCTTTGACTTTGCGCACGGCACGCCTCAATGGGTTTGGAATATCTTTGCACATATTAAGAAACAGTCAAAGTTCTATGTTGCCTCCAGGGGCTCAAAACCTTCTAAATATATTAATACTAAGTATGGAGAGAATTTCAATCTTTTTCAAAAATTTGAAAATTTCTAAGAAAACGTGTTTGATCTATTCAACAATCTCTGCCACAGCAATAAGCTTTAATGGAAATTTTCAATATTGCATTAATGTGTGTGCCCCAATAGACCTAGCCATGCCCCAAGATTTTCAAATTTGGAAATAAGCTTGGAGAAAATTCTTTGTAAATGTGAAAAACGGTTTGTCCTTTAAAACGGACGCTAGGCTGTTTAAGGTTAAAAAGTAATAATTGAAAATTGAAAAGTATAGAATAGTATTTTAACAAATCAATGCTGATGTTATTAAATTCAAGAAAACAAGATCTGTCAATCATCATTGGAAAAATGTATGGAGTTTGTTTACTAGGAATAGGATTTTTTATAGTAAAAAAATATAAACCAACCTAATATCATTCAATTCGATCGCTTTGATGCTAGTTATGATCATTCGATAGACAATATGGGCTATTAAAAAAATTTTTTGTAGAAAGGTTTTTCAATTGGGCAATCACGCAATGTACTATTCGACAAGACTCTAAAACTGTTTACAAAAATTTCGTGTCGAGTCGGATCGGGTAATGAGGCGAGACTCGAAATTTATAGTACTCGCATCGCCCTGGGTTAGAACTAAGGCAATTTTCAGTCGTGAAAAATTCCGCTTAAAAGTTTCATTATCGGTTAATTTTCGCGTCAAATTTGTGTTTGTTTCTATGGTATTCTTTATTTTAGCAAAAATTATATGGAGAAGATGTTCATACAAATCAGAGTATGAATTGGGTCAACCCAACTACCAGGCTACTGCAGCATATTTAACCCGGGTGCACTACTACAAATGAGATTTTCTAAAACTCTGATGTTCATCACTATCACTGACGTGTCTTAAGTTTTATAATTTCGAATCATAATTTGACTGAAATGTTAATTTAAGTCATTTATGTATAAGTTATTCATGCCTAAATTAAATATTATTTCTAACAAAAAGCATTTAATCAGTAAGTGAGTAAAATCCTGATTACTGCGAACCTCTGTTCTAATTTCCGCTAACCATTAAAGTAGATCACGTCCATTCTCTAACGATTGCGATATTGGTAATTTAAAATATATTTTACTGGGAATTAGTGGTTTGCCTTTACTCCAATTTCCCCCAATTTTACAAATTATGCATGACCAAAATTCCACAAAATATTTCAAGGATGAAAGAGCATGAATCAAAATGGTCAGACTTATATTAATTAATGTACTTACTATACGTATATATATATATATATATATATATNAACCATATTAGCAAACGCATTGAACTGCTTTCAAAACTCGGCAATTAGCAATTTTTTAAAAATCTAAAGATTTTTTATCATTTCCTACCCACATTTTAAAATATCCTGGCATCCCGGGACCAACCAAAACATTTTAGCAAATACAGAACTTATATGATTCTAAAAGTTTTTAGAATTAAAACCATATTATCAAGCGATTCCGCCCAGTTTCAACATCAATTTCATAAGCACTTTTTAATAATTTGCAATTTCATAGCTTGTTCTACCCACATTCAAGCAATAATGTATCTCTTTAACATATTTAGGCTTAACCCGGCTTTCCAATATTGATTTGAAAGAAAAATCTCATAATTGTGTCATAATATATTGAATAAATGGTGATTTCACATTTTTTATATATATATATATATATATATATATATATATATATATATATATATATATATATATATATATATATATATATATATATATATATATATATATTCAAGCTACCCCAACATTATTGGGAATTCTAGGAATTTTACTTAGTTTCCAGGAAATAGCATAAAACACGCTTTAGACAGGTTACTGTTCCCAAACTTTTGGCCAGTACTGCTTAAAGAATCTCCAATATTTTATATAAACTCTTCCGATTTAAAATATATTAGCAAAATTGACTATAACTAATAAATTGAAATTTTACTTCAAAAAATTTTAATATTGAGTATCAATTCTTCATACATAACGCATAAAATAGAAATTGAAAATATTCAGATTGATTATTAACAGCACAGTAAAGACTTAGGAGTTAAAATAACTTATTATATAGTGATAACATATTTCTCAAAGATTTAATTTAACCAATGTTTTAAACTATTTTGCATTTCAATTTAAAGACAGTAGAAAATCTAAAACACTTACTATTTGTTATAAAGTAAACGAAGAAAAATTTTACTGATTATTGTTATTTTAATAGGGTTAGTTGTATTTCTAACCTATTGAATTCTGAAGTACAAACTTTGACTTCTTTGAAAATCGAAGAATTAAAAAAAGAAAGTGTATGATTTTCTATATCAATTCTTGGATAATTCATATAAAAGTAATGGATGTAAGCGGTTCTATTTATGCTAATGCAGAGACTGCAAAAAAACTTTTGTAAATGTTAGCTATGTTTGTTATATTTTCATTTCTATTAAGCATTTTATTTCAAAAGTTTTGGAAAAATGCTTATTAGAACAGTTTACAGATTATCTTGCTGAAAACAATTTAGAGTCTAAAAATTAATACGGATTTAGGAAAAATATATCAGCGTCAGAAGCATTGTTGATGGGAGCTATTGTGTTCTTAGATTTAGCAAAGGCTGTTAATAGCATGTAGCATGAAAGTTGTTAAATACATTTAAAAAATGTGGTTTCAGTACAGATGCAGTTAATGTAATGTATGCTGATGATACATGCATTTAGGTATCTGATTAATGTAAAACAGCTAGCACTTCGCAAATTACCAATGATCTTTGTATCATAAAAACATGGTTTGCTAAAAACTAATTAAATCTTAATGTAAATAAATCTCAGTTCATCATATTGCATACATCATTGGACAATAAAGGCTTTGAAATATCACAGTCTCGGTAGACAAAAACTATACCAAACTCTAAATCAGTGTCCTACTTAGGTGTATCCTTTAATTAGAACTTAGATATATTCAAATTTTCTCAGTGCCAAAATTCGAGCAGAATAACAGTTTGTATTAATTGCATTCCAAGAGAGTTCCTAATAAGGTATGATCGCTCACACATTTATGTACGCTTAGCTGTGGTTCATCTTTGACTGTTGGTCAACATTTGAATAAGTCGAATATATTAGACAAATTATTTACCTGGATTATTAAAGCAGTTGCTAGAACTCCATATTCACTCATGTCAGCGAATGTTATCATTCATATGAAATAATGAGGCTCTTACAAATACAGTCATTGTCATAAATATTCGATCACAAGTTTTCACAAGTTATTTCTGAAATTATTAAGCCTATAATGTAGATTTTCTGTCCCTATATCAGTTATCATATTGTAACTAAAATTTTGTGCTAATTTATTATTAGAATTCTAGCTTTCATTCTATGCCCCTGTGACGAGGCACCCTAAAAATATCTCGATAAAAAGTTATAGAAAATCTAGCTATGTAATAGGATTTTTGCAAAATTTGAAGATATTTGTAAATAATGAGTGCATTGACATCAAAATTTAAGAATATACTAAACTTTTTACACTGAATTTGCTTTTTGGGCTATATTTTACATAGCAGGTAAATTTATAAAGATATTTTTAGGGTGGCCCTTCACAGGGCATAGAATGAAATGTAGAATTCTAATAAGAAAATTAATACAAAATTTTAATTACAATAAAATTATTGATATAGGGACAGAAAATCTACTTTATAGGCCTAATACTTTGAGAAAAAAACCCGTGAAAACTTGTGATTGTACATTAAATATCTAACATGTGCATACTTTTCTGTATTTTAGTGGACAAAAGTACTATTGTTAACCTAAGGCGAGTGCAAAGTTAATTAAATTATAATAATTGAAAATCAATTTATGCAAAAAGAATGCTAATAAAAAACAGGCACGGGAAAAACTTTTTTTCATCATCCGATATCTTTAATAATCTTCCATAAATTTACATGTATCAAATTTTTCTAAATTTGTTCTAAAAAACCATTTACTTCATGCTTTAGCAACAAGAAAGAAGTATTATCAAAATTTCCATATCGATAAATTTTGATATGTGAAGCAATGCTAAGCATTCTGTGAAAAATTGTTTAAATTATTTTAAGTAAATTGAAAAACAAAACAAGGTCCCTGTCATTGCAATGTGGGTTTTAAGCACATATTTGATTGTTGTAAATGTCTTCGTCTATGCTTTCTTTGTTAGGTAATTATCTAGCTTGCAAAATATAATTATACATAATTTTTTGATAATGTAACTATACGTCATTGTAGAAAATTGAAACCTAATAAGTTTTACATCGGCATTTTTTTAAAAAACAGCGCGTTCAGTAAAGACTTATTGCATGTATGTACTAAATTCGCAGAATTTAAAGCCAAGTGAAAGTACTTCGCTTTCTTAAATCATTAATTAATATTATTGATGAACTAATTGAAATTCGTTTTTTCCACAATTATATTTAATATTGATTTTTACTTTTTGCGTTTTGTCATTAAAAATGCCTACTCAATGCCATATACATGTAAAATATCACTCTATTGACCTTTCACAACTTTATGATGCATGGGGAAATTTGGAGCGAGCTTTTAAAAACAATTGCAAGTTATATGAAACAAAAATAATAAGTGTTGCAGAAAGCAGTAATTATACATTCTTCACATAAACAAGCAGAAATTACACGAGAGTTGTAAAGTGGCTCTATTCTATTTATCTCTTCACTCTTTTGGAATTTAAATGCTCCTCATGGTATAAAGTCCAAATGTACAAATCAGTTACTATTATCATAGTAAAATACAGTCGCGGCCATAATAGTTAGGACGGGTTGTCTAAACACAACGCAATACAATTTGACCGGTATGACAGGTACTCAGTGAAAATATTTATGTAAGCAACTGAACCACACATAGAGTTTAACCATCATCTCATTTACGTGTAGTTTAATTTCGGCTTTTCGATAGCTGTCTCCGGAAGGCATGGCTAAAGAGATACCAAGTTTTGGACGAAAGCTTGTCATTCAGCACTATCGAAATAAGATTTTTTAGCAGGAAATTTCGAGACTCACTGGTATATCAAAGAGTACACTAGGTTACATTATTGCCGCTACAAAAAAGAAGGAAGGCTAACAACAAAGCGGAAGACGGGGAGACCACGCAAAGCCAGTGGAAGGTCCATTAGAAGACTGGTACGATTATCCAGAATTTGCCCTCATTTGACCGCTAGGAATTGAAAGCTGACTGGACCGATGGTCATTGAGTATCGGTTAGAACTGTACGGCGGTATCTACAAAGAGCGGGCCTGTTTGGAAGAATAGTTGCCATAAAACCCAATTTATTCAGAAAACAAAGAATTGCAAGACTGACATTGTGTCGCGCACATGCATAAAATAGCGCAGAAGATTGGGGTAATGTGTGTTTTTCCGATGAAAGTGTTATAGACTTGTCTGAACAGAAGGCCCAGTTTGTACGGCGTCCGCAAGGTAGGTTTAACAGATATAGGTCTATGTATCTCGCAAGATACATACCAAGCAAGAAGTTATTGATTTGGGGTTGTATCTGGTCTTCGGAACACCGTGTATTGGTTCGTGTAGAGGGAAATATGAATAGCGTTCAATATGGACACATTATTATCGACCATCTATGCTCAAATATTGAGGATTTATTTTTCAGCAGGTTAAGCCATTTTAAAGCCAAATCAAGTTTCGGGGGGCGATAATTCAGTACCTTAGAGTATTATATTAAACAATAATATCCTATAATATTTGTATTGTAAAAATGTAATTATGTAAAAATATCTTAAGAAAGTAAATATATGATTTATAAATGCTCAACTTAGCATATACTTAATGCAATTTTGTATACTTTGTCACCTAATCATATTATAGATTTATTTTAATTTTATTGTTGTACAAAAATGCGTTATACATAAAAGGAAAGATTAAGTGGTAGGAGCAAATAATTAGTTTCATTTCAAGAAATATTTCTTATGAATTTTTTGTTCTTTTTCTAAAATTTATTAAATTAAAACATACTAGATGGTGACAATTTAAGGTAAACATGACCCAAACTTGACCTTATCGGAATATCTACCACCTGACCCGAAAATTTAATACCCTAACGCTAGCCGATCCGAAACGTTGACTTTGATCAAATTATCATCATCAATCATCTTCTGATAGGGGAAACAGCAATTCATTGATATTACGTAACGTCTTGGATCTTTCTCCAATCAAGCAGTGATTAACGTCAGCAGTTTTAATAATCAACTTAATCTTTGTAACCAAACCCAGCTCGACTCGACAATTTGATACCTAGACCTTTCCCGAATTCGCGTAACCGATATCGCTCTCTAAAACATGCATTTACCCATCTAAAATGTATTTATTAAGGTTTTCTTTGTTGTTTTACTAAAAGCATCTATTAATTTCAAAAAATTCTAACTGATTTTTATATGACTCTCTATTTATAGCGTTGACGATTGGCCAACCTCTTAATAACTTGCTATTGACATTTGTATATTTCAAATATGTTTTAGTTAGCTTCAAATGGGAGAAGACCCCAATATGTAGTAAATTTTAGAGTGCATATTTTGAATCCTAATGCTCAAATGCAACCTGCAATGTAATTCGTTGAATTCTTATTGAGGAAGATGTCACATTCATTTTCTTAATTCGCTTTTGCTTGGCGCGGGGCCCATTGTAATTGGCCCCGACCCCTTCTAAGGCAGGCAGTTGTCCCCTACAAATATATTAATGCATGCTGACAATGCACGTTTCAACGCGCTGCCTGACGACAAGTTTTTAATGTTGATGTTTCCTGCCTTTAGTTTTAAACTTAATAATAAAATAGATGTTTTGAATCTCCCATCATTGTTTATCAATGGCAATGACCCATCTGCAAGCATATGGAATCCTGTCACACGTTGGCTACTTCACAATCAATCGGCCTTGGAAAACCAATCCAAAAATTTGAAGTGGGCAAAAAAGTGAACAAAGTCGAAATTTTTACTTGAATACTTTGAAATCTAAAAACTCGTCTGTTGCATGTGGAGATCTATCTATATTATGCCGTCCAGCCCTCCTATTGATATTTTAATTTTTTTAAATAACTTATTTGTTTTGTGTTTTCTGCTTTATTCAAAACCCACAAAATTCAATGAACTGAATATAAAATGAAAATATTTTGGTCATGCATTTTGATGCTTAAAGTTTGTTATATCAATCTACCTCGTGGAAATATGTACCTATTTTCAAAGCATCATGAAATGAAGTTATCCTCTATCTATAGCAGCGACTTTAATTTGTAAGAGCCTACATCTTCATGCATTTGTCTCATATCCAAAAATTCTGATTTACGATTATATTTACGGGCTGATAATGGGCTAAGAGAATGTGAGACGGCCCGGGTACGGGTGAGATGACACCGGCCAATTTACACTCTGCTTGCAGTCAGCGTCCCCCCCCCTTTTAAAAATAGCACTAATACGCATCTGTAGTAGTAGCATGACATTCGGGAAAAATATTAATTAAGGATTACAGAATACTATTTACCGGGTAAAATGTGCAAAAAATATTTAATAACGACTTTATAGAAAGAAATATCAATGAAAAATTATATAGAAAAATTTCTTCTGGCTACGGTTTTGTATTTCATATTTTACTGACGAATTAAGAAAATATTCTATTTCAATTTAATCAAATCACTTTATTCCTTTTAACGTTGCATTTTTTTGTTTATTTAATTAGGCTTTTAATAATATATGAGCATATGAATACAAAGTTGCGATAAATCTAATTTAGCTGAGTTAGATATTCTGTTATAACTACGCCCAAGTATATAATTCAATCTCGAATCGCAATAAACGTATTTCTAAATATACTATTTAATGTAGGAACTTTTTGATTAGTTTATATGATTTTTAATCATTTATTAATTATAGATAAGGCTTATCATAAATTATAATGGCTTAGCACTCCAAGCTATATCCTTAGGTCTACATTTTGGTATGACAGGTGTTACAGGCTTATGCAACAGCGTAGAATTGCAATCAACGTTATTGAAAAATGAAAATGTATTCCACTGCTAATTAAATTTAAATTCAAATGAATGAAATTCAATTGAATCATTAACATGACTTCTTCCAACCTGAGTAAATCCAGTCCATTTCTTTCACGCAAAATATGTTACAAAGACATTCTATAAGAGATATTTTAGATCATCATCATTCATTTATATTATATATATATATATATATATATATATACTGAAATTTTGATTTTACATCAATATGCATGTAAGCATGTATGTATAACATTTTATATTTTACAATTTTCAAAACAATAGGCCTGTCAATTTTCAAATTTATATTTTGTTGTAAGTCATAATTAGTCAAGCGTGAAATATTAGGTTACCTGCAATTAACCAAAAGAGTTCGATTAATTTACAGAGTATATTGAAATTTTCAAAAATAACTGGTTTTTTCACAGTAGTTGATTTTACATATTTTGAACCTTTAGCTTTTCAACAATATTGTGTTTTTTGTCATTTTTTGACAATTTAGTAGATACAAATGGTTTTTTCTATTTCGCCTATATTTATATGCAATCAATGCATTTCCTTTACATTAATATTTTTGACTACTTAGATGGCGGATACGGAAGGTAAGAGAAACATTATGATTGCTGTTGATGGGTCTGAACATTCAGAGAAGGCTTTTGATTGGTACAAAGAACATATTGCTAAAGATGGTGATTTTGTAATAATAATGCACGCTTTGGAGCCAATCTCCTTACCCAGTCTGTCATTAGCATCACCAGCATCATTTCCTGCAGATCAATGGCATTCTATTCTCAAGAATCGTGCAGACACTCTCGCGGACCTAGAAAAGAAGTATGAATCAAAGTTGTATACTAACAAAATCAGTGGAAAATTCCTTCATAAATGCGCAGTGAAGGATGTCGGGCCAACAATCTGTCAAGAAGCTAAGGACAGCAATGTGGCTTATATTGTAATGGGATGCAGAGGGCTGGGACTCGTTAGGCGAACAGTGTTGGGTAGTGTATCCGATTACGTTTTACGACATGTAAATTTACCTGTAACTGTAGTCCCAAAGTAAACTCAAAGAAGTTGCTCATGCATGATACTCATTAGTTAGAAATATTCAATTCAAATTATTCATTATTTTTTGTATTATAATTTATTGATATTAATAAATTCATTTAGTTTCAATTTTTTTGGAAATGATTGTTTTTTGTTGTCCATCAGTTGGATTGGTAAGAATTTTTTTACATTTTAGGTTAGAGACATAAATTCAAAAACGATATATAATTATAATTTAAAACTATTAATAATTACAAAAATTAAAAATAAAAACTTAGGCTTTATAAAACTTGTTTAGAATACGAGGATGTGATCTTTTCAATAATCTATTGTGGGTAACATAATACAAGCTGTATTTTCAGTTAAATTGTTAATTCCTAATAATACATAAGAGTGTATTTCAATTGAAATTTCAATAAGTATGAAAATTTAACTCTAAATCATATAAAAATTGTTAAATGTTTAATTAGTTATAAAATAGACCACAATCACAATAAATTTATGGATTCTTTTGAATTCTCTATTTATTACATTGGAATAGCATTTCATAGAAATTACAAAGAATTAGAATTCCGATGTAGTTGAAAATGTTCAACATTACATCCATAATATACTTTCACATAATAATTGTGATATTTACATAACAATTATCCTCTTACCCTAAATTAGACTCATAAAATTGATCGGTATGCAGTTCAAACTTGTTTGACAATGTAAATTCAAAACATGCATAAATCACTCCGTGTTTTTCAATATAAACCGGCATGCCATCTTTGTTTATCTTAATCCTCTATATATTTACTGTAATTTAACATACACATTGAATACCACAATTCTTATAAGTTTTAAAAAATTTAAAGTTTTGTGCACTCGGAGCATTAGTCATACTCAAGAATTGCCAATACACAATGTTACAAAATACATGAACCCAACCAAATTCATTCACTTTGGTTTACAAACAAATATTACTAATTTTAAGATATTTCCTATAATACCTATTTGTATTATCTATCCAAAGTATAACAGTTTAAAGTTAGTTATTATTCCGATGTTATTTCATATAAACAAGCACAAGACAATTCAGTTTCCCTGTTGTAATTTATGAAAGTTATGTAACAGCCAATATTGAACAAAACATTTTATGTACATGTATATTTAAATAATCAGTACCTTATATGCTTACCAGCACTTAAAGTATTATACAAATATAAATTTGTTTTTGAGTGACTTGTCAAAAATATAAGCTCCTAGACATGTGTATTAAGTCATTATCTTGTTTGAGATCATCTCCAGATTTTCCACACAAACACTGTTGATATTCTTTGGAATCAGCCTTAGAGCGATTTTTTTACAATGCTCTTCGATCAACTACCACCAGAAATGTGTCTCAATGTACATTTTTGCTGATACTCAATTAAATACTAATAGTGATTTCTATTTTAAACCAATCTTGAGAGAAGAGGCTATTTCTAAATAGTTCTAGTTGAGACTAAGAACTGCAATTAAATTTATATTTGGGCCATGGACTTCTAAACAAATTTGTTTAGTCTATGATTTAGGCTGAAATAAAACCGATCGTTTTGGCAGGTCTAATGCTTTTATTTGACAAATATTGATAAATTCTCTTCGGTTAGTATATCAAAGATGTGAGAACACACAAGATAGTAAATTTTCTTTTCGCCCTTCTTCCTCTTCAATTCGCGGCCTATCGCGAACTTCTTCAAGCGCATCTGAACGGGGCCAAGATAGGTTATCATTAGAAAGCAAAATATTTTAAGGGAGTTGTTATTACAATGGTCATTATGTATGAGATGGAAGAGTGGTGGGTCGACCAATGAGACAAGATGGAGCGGGGCGGAAATAGGACAAGATTTTTCTAAAGTGGGTACCCATGGGGCAAAGTAAAAACACTTTTGGCTTGAGAAAAACTGAACGAAAGAACAGCCAATTTTTGAGATTCTAAAAGTAATTTTCTTACATCACAGTTCTCCACTTGATACAATTTTGATTGATTTGGAAATTTTGAAAAATCGATTACCATGTATTTCCAACTTTTAATGAAATTGAATTACATTCAATAATACTAGCATGATGTTTTTCATCTGATTTGTCATCAATGGGCTCTGAAAATATCCTTACATAAATATTGCCTAAAATATTAGCTTTATAGAACTAAAATTTTTTATTTGGCTATTAATAATAATCTCAATATATATTGTTATTGGATTCCTGTTGGTAGTAATAGTATCTTCTAGACAGTAAGAATTCAAACTATTTTGCAGACGTGGTGGGGTGCAGTGCTATGGAAATTGTCATCGAACAAATCAGGGGCAATAGGATATCGCAAGTAGTTTTTGGAGCAAGAATTTTTTGAGTGGGGCAATTTGGAGCTGTAGAACATAAAGCTTGGGGCAATATGGAGCAAATATCAACATGTGAAAATGGGGCACGGCACAAAGTCTGTGGGCCGGGGCAGGGCAGGTCATAAAAAACTGCCCCACTTCCATCTCTGTTATGTACATGTATTTCAAGATTTTGAATGCTTTAAAAAAATCGGATTTCTATTTGAAGAAATTTAATATTTTAGTGTATTTGAGTTGCAGGGACGGAATAATTTTTTGAACACATCTTCATCACTGCATGAGCAAGCTTAAGCCCATTGATGTGTTCATATCACATACTTTCAATGTTTTTGACAGGGTTTGATAAAATTGTTAATAAATGCGGACAACGCAGATTGCTACTTTAAGGTAATGCAACTAGAACTAGCAGACCTGTCCATGGATTTGTAATGGGCCTGGATCAGAAAATGTGTTCCATGATCTCGAGGATCCACAATTTTAGCTCAGTTGTAATGTTTACTTGAGTTGTTATTGGCAATTGCTGCTGAATTTGATGCAGCAGACGTTACTATTGATTTTAATACCATCAACATTTTCTTTGCATATGAAGATGTGTTGTCAATCTTCTAGGTTATCTATTTTACGCATCTTTAGGGAAAAGTTGAAGTCATGTTGGAAATGGCTACGATTTTATGCAAGATATTTGTAGCAATTTAGCAAACGAATGCAAACAAATTCACTAGGGAGGTCTTTCTCATTCTCTTTTGGCAAATAAAACTCCAAGTAAATTGATATAAAATTAGAGCATAGCGTTCTAAAAAGTTAATGATTTTATTGTAGTTCTTTTTAGTTTTATCAAAATTTCTGTATTTTACTATCAAAAATGCCACAGTATTGTTGTAAATTTCATTTTGCTCATGTCGCTGTTAAATTGCAACTGCTTTTCTTTGACTACTTGCTAGGTCTATATAATAATTCGTCGATCGTTGGAAATCCCATGGATCGATCCATGAGAATTTCATGAATCTTGAATGGATTTGAGTCCAAAAAATCGATATAGGGACAAGTACGAGAATTAGTGCAAAAAGTCAAATTCAGCACTTTTCAAAATCATCTCAAATATATAATGTTACAACTGGAAATGACTTGTTTTTGTTTATATGAAATAGAATCTGAAATGGAATACTAACGAGCAGAGACTGCATATCGTTCCCTAGAAGTAATGATGATGGAAAAATTGGTTGCATTTCTAATGTTTCTGAACGCAATATGTACGGTGTTTCATTATGACAGCAAAATAGAAAATCATCTATAATTACTCAACGAAAGAGAACTTGCTTATGAAAGATAGCTTTCGAAATAGTATTTTGATGTATTAAATTATTTTGACAAAAAACTTAGTTACGACCAATTATTTCTAAAGTAAGGAACGAATGTCGGATAGACATTACAAATAGGTATCGTAGATAATGTCGTAAAAATGAATTATTTATTAATAAGCTGCAGAGGACGAGTTTGCTTTTGTACATCCAATTTTTTTGATCTAAGTACATGAAATTCAAATTTCACCGAGTGGCTTAAATGTTTTTAGAATATAATTGTCAAAAGTTTGGATTAGTCTGATTCCTGCATATTTATCTAACACTATAATATTTTAAAAAGGTTTTGATAAATGCTTGTCATTTGGTTTCTTCAAGCAAATTCTTAGATTTTTGAGTGGATTGCATTAGAGCCCTGTGGGCCTGTTCCCGGGACTAAGATGTGTTTGTTTCCCGGGAGAAACAAAACGCAGAAGTGGACTAGTACGGGACTAAGACCATCTTCTATTTTTCCGGGACCAAGTTGAATATACATTTGGTTTTATGTTGCAACATATTTGCTATTATGTTGTACTTGTAAACTAAACCATGTCAATTTTGTATTCAATTTGATTCATTATACGATAGTTTGCCACAACTAATCTCAATACGGAACCAGAAATAGATGTACGGAGTCGGGACTGGTTGGGACCAGGGCCTAAAAATTGAAAACAGAACGTGTCCGAAAATGTGTGGGGCCCCATATTTAGAACTATGCGGGTTACGAGCATTTTATAATTTTAACCAAACCGCGGTTTCTTTCTAGTAACCGTAACCGATTTTTGTAACCTTACCCGCCCGAGATTTTTAGCAACCAGAACAAAATATTCAAAATAAAAAAATTCTTCCATCACACAAACAGAAATAGCTGGGATTTGAGTGATGCACTTGGTGAAGATAAGTTAGATGCGCGTTTATGCTGTGCAAAAGTTCTGGTGCCATCAGAGTCGCAACCGAGTCTATAGGGTCACCGAGCTACCGGGGAATTTTTCCTTAATGCCTCCGATTGACATTTAAATTAACAAATAAAGGAAATAAATTTAACGATCGGGTTCATATCAATAAAGTCAACCTCATTTTTACATAAGCATTTAAAGTAATGTGAACCTTGAAAAAGTTTTAATGGATTTAAAAGTTTTATGTTGATTTTCGTTTGTTTCCGTCGTAAAACCCTAAAAATCCCATTTATAATTTGCAATTTGAATACAAAATGTTCAGGCAATTTATTTGCAAATCTGACTCCGAATTCGAAACCAAAATATAAGGTGGTTTATGGAAACTTCCACGTCAAAAACATAAATGTTGTTAATAGTCGCTGTTAAAAAACTACATTGAAACATGAAAAACTTCAGCAATATATTCTAAAATAGAATAATTCAACTAAGAAATGTGACTTACGCAGACTTCACACAAAAAGCTGAAAATATTTCAAAAAAAGTCAGCATCCCGTCAGATCCTACTGTTCCATGATTCTACTTAAAATCCAACATAGATTCAGATTAAGATTTGATTTCGTTTATTTGCAAGGCCTTGTTTTATAATTGGTAATATAAAGTTTATATTAAATCTTCGAAATTCGGTTTAAATCTAAGTCGAAATTTTTGCCAGAAATCAATTCAATGAACATTTGCAAAAAGTAAAATCTCAAACAGACTGATACTTTAAAATGATGCTTTGGATAGTTTTTTATTTTTAATGCCGGTAAAGACCAAACTAAAGTGCTGCTGAGAGTCAATGTCTGCAAGCATACTCTTAGCAACTTTCTAAATTTTAGAAAACGGGTCAAGCAGGTTCGCATGTTCACCCGGTCATATTTTTGGACCCGGTTGAAACTTTGGTTGACATCCCTTTATTTGCAGAGAGCATGCTACAAATACATCAATAATAGCATTGTTCTTCTTAATAATGAGGCTGAATAATTTACATATATATCACTTTTCTTACCATTCTGCCGCTTTGAGAAAATAAGCTCCATTTTCTATAACTTTTCTTCAATATCTTTTTTGGAAAATGACGTAATGCACGATATATCACAAATGTCGTATATAATATGAGAAATATTATAATGTACTTTGCAGCCGTAAAGCTAATTAGAGCGTGCTCACTTCTTGGTTGTTGATTAATTAACAAATACAAAACAATAAAATTCAAATAAATTAATCTTGGCTAAATCTGGTGACAAGCTTGCTGCAGAGCGGCGTACAATTAGTAAGATTTGTGTGAGACAGAAGAAAATGATATCAGAAAATCTTAGCTATTTTTGGTTAGAACTTTGACTGTCCTAACTTGTAAAATTTTTAACCTTACCCGCACAGTTCTACAAAATATCTCTAGATTGAACTAATACTTCAAACACTAAGCACTGAAATCCCCGGCACAAGGATGAGTTTGATAGCGAGTAAAGTACGACTAAGAATAATAAACCAGACTTGTCAACGCGCCATAATTTCTAAGTTCAGCTCTTTCAATGAGGCTCGTTTTAGCTTGATACTTTTTTTAAAATATTGTGCTCTCCGATTTTTTTCCATTGCTCTTCCTATTATTTAATAAACATTTCTAAAATAAGATTAAAAGTATGGAATATTGGATGAAAAAATAAGAAAAATCTGCATAATCAAATTAACAAGCAGCATTATAAATTTAGTTTTCTTAAAAACGGCTCGTTTTGGGCTCGTTGTATATCCCATACTCTGCTCAAGCTCAGCTCGGCTCGTTAGAAGCTCGGCTCGTTGACAAGTCTGGAATAAACCAAAGTGAGACATTTGTCTTAGTGTAATGAAAAATAACCCCAATAATTCTATCTTAGAAAAAACATGGAATTACTTTCGTGTTCCACACCTGAACCACAAAAACTTGGAAAGTCTTGATTTACCAAGAAAATTGAAAAAAATATTAAAGTTCCACATACGGAAATGTTGAGAAATTCCTGTTTTTTAAAAACAACAAAAGCTTGTATATACCAAATGTGGGAATAAAGTTTTACCATGTTAAACATTCACTTAGAAAATCTTTAATTATTAATGAAACAAATAATGAGTATCTATTAGTTCTAATTAAGAAATGCAAGATAAAAATAAATAATAAAAGCGAGATAAAATTGTAATATTTTTAAAAATGTTTCCCAAATTGTAGGAAAATTGAATATTTACACAAGACTTTCGATATACAAAGTTTAGGAAAAAATATAATGTAAAATGGAAAGCACATCATTATGGAATTCATACAAGAAATTCGCATTCTAAAAATATAAAACTAATAAGATATAATTGTGACATATCATTTATTAAATTTGCAATATTCAAATCATTGTAAGAATAATTTATGCAAAACTTCAGCAATAAGTTAGTATTCACTGGAAAACAGTAAGACTACATTTGACTTTATGCTTTTTTATGTTGCTTCCAAAATTATTCTTAAATCTAATCAAAGTAATAATATTCAATTTAAATTTGGAATGCCCAAAATTATTGTTGAATATATACTTGGACAGATTCAGCAATATTCAAAGTATTTGATTTATATAATCTTAATTTGCGATTTTTTAATGTCAGTGCTTAACTTTACATATCATTTATAAACATATAAGCCTTTTATTTATTCGGTTACTCTATCAGCTTTGATTATATAGTTTTAATAGGTTTTTTCTAAGAAAATAGTCTGTAAAATTCGAATAATGAGTAGTGCTTTGCGGCTGGAGCTTCTTGGATGTCCGCAGCCAGCTGATAATTTTTATTCCAGCAGTGGCCGGCCGCAATATTTTTATTGTATACAACATTCACATTTCTCATAATTTATCTGGATTTCCACTCTCCTTGAATAAAACTCACCATTGATTGTAAGAACTCTGCTTAATTCAGTTTGCAAGTCAAAGCAAAAGTCAAACTTATCGTCTCTAAAATCGAAGCGGTATCAGGCCGCGGCCATAAGGGTTTAGACCTTAGCCGGCCGTTAGCCGTGGTTTATAGCTGGCCGCAAAACATTAATAATGATATGCAAGATACATTTCAAAATGCATTGAGATTTCGGTACTATTCGTTTACATGGATTATTCTGGCAATCTGAACGCCTGCTTTAGCCCAAATATTGTACGAAGCTTTCAAATGCCAAACATCAGTTGCTTTATTCGTTAGAAAGAAGCAAACATCACATTTAAGATCAACGCATAAATGTTCTATAATTATTTGTTAAAAAATTGGAAAAAGTGTTTTGACATACCCTAATAAACATACTTATATTTTTAGGAGACCAATTATTTACATACATGTACTCTGTAAGACATTGGATTCATTATTTCAATTCCATTAACTACGTAGTAAGTACATTTGTAAGCAAGTTGTGTTTTTCTCATTTAAAAAGGTTACTTTTAGTTTCTAATAATTGCTTTAAATTTTTAGATTTAAATACTGCTGATTAAACTTTACAACTCTACGAAAATACTCTAAATAGTTATGTTGGTCTAAATGCTCCCCAAAATCAGAATTAAATAAATGCTCATTTCTTAGTTCTTGTACAACGAATATTAATAAAGTTATTCGCAAGTCCACGCCATCTCTGCTCCAAGGTGACACCCTCTTTTGGCTGGTTGAATAAATGGTCCTAAATTAGGTATTTTATGTAATGAATAACTGTTAGTTTACTAATTCCATGCTTAATATTAAAAACGCATAATAAATTCAAGGCAATCCCAGTTATCATCAATTGATAATTTGAAAAACATTTATCTTAAATGTTTATATAAACTGTGTTTAAAATAATTGTAGAATATAATGTTGTATACCTCTGCTGCAAAAAATTTTAATATTCCTTAATTTAAATGAAATAATAGTAGTTTTGTAACTATAGATTTAATGATATATATATTTTAATTTAATGTGTATGTATTAAATATATACATATTTTTAATTATTTCATAGGATTGCTAAGTCAATTTTTTCAAGAATTAATCAGTGAAAATATTACTACCTTTTATAATTTCTATATGCCATTCTTTTTGATCAACTTCATATTAAGGATTGATTAAATATTTGGTAAACTTTCTAGCTCTCAATAAAACAATTAGTACAATTGTATTGAACTGTAAATATCGCATGCTGCATGTAGAAACTTTTTAACTTTTGTGAACAATTATTTCTCATATTTCACTTCAATAAAACCGTTTTTGTACACTATAATTCTTAAAAAGTGTATACTTTCCAGACATCTCCCTCTGTTATTAGATTCTAAATATGTCAAACAATGAACAAAACTATTTTGTAATTCTAAAAAATTCAAATACGTACTTGGCACCAATCGTGGATATCTTTGGTAAGGCCGTAAAAAGTTGAAGTTTGCTTCTAAATGTATGGCTATTAATATAATATACGTATGAGTATGCAAATGCGGGTTGGATCATCCAAAACTCCGCAGAGTCAGTTATTGATCAAAAATCTTAGAATAAATTTTTAGCCAAAGAAATTCAATTCAACAATTAAAATTCATATCACCATGGAGGCATTGACATTTTTTATCATTATAATGTGTAATACATGAAATTTCATACAACGAAGCTTACCAGTTTAGATACACTAACAATATATGTATACGTAAATATTATTTTGGTCAAAAATTGAATGGGGTCAAGGACAACTATACTATGTGTCAGGGCAAATTGTGCGTCAAAATATCTCAATCCTGTGCTATTTCCGTATATATATGTATATATATATATATATATATATATATATATATATATATATATGTGTGTATATATATATATATGCATTCACACATACACATGTACTAGAGGTGTACAAGGGAATAAATATTTAAAAATGGTTAGCCAACTACAACTCAGTTATAAATTTAGCAAAATCTTAAGCTTATCTATTAATTTACTTCATCAAAAAATGTAGAGTACGTCTCATATAACGGTAGAATGTGTAGCACACTTATTATTTTTGCTTTAGCATTGAATTAAAAATAGGCTAAAATGATTGATTCTATTAAGTATTTTAACCCCTTTTGCAAATATTAAAATATCTTAGCTTATATATGTTAGTGAATAACTAATTCTTCCCTCACCTAGTGTTGTTGGAGTTATGGTACATTGAAAACTTTTTTAAACAAAATTATCTATAACGAAAACAAACCTTTCGTCAATACAGTTCAAATTCACCTATTTTATGGTTTTAAACCTTAAAACTGCATAGTAATTGCAGGAAACATGGAAACTTAGGCATGACCTTAAGAAATGAGCAAATATTGAAAATGGAAAAATGATGATATTACATATAGTGAGATACTAATTGTTCATTTATGTATTAAAGTAAAGTAAAATCATTTTTTTCATGAACTTGAATACCAGGTGGTTTGAAAGAAAGTTAAAAGGTCAAAGGTTGATTTTACGAGTCGGTAAAGGTAAATTCTTTCCATGAAAAAAATATAATTTTTTGTAATTTTGTCTTGGACATTTAATTTTGAAGGACTAAGCATGCATTAATTCAAAATATGCAATTCTAATGTCCATAAGCCTTGCATAGAACTTGGTTAATATGAATTTTGAAATACAAATTCATACACAAATGATGTATATATAAATAAAAACAAAATGCCTATACAAATTATATCCAGCTAAATTATTAAGACAATTATTTCAAACAAATGGCAGTTTTCCAATTACACCACATAAGCCGTTACTTGAAAATTTCATCTGTAAAAATATCTTTGAATAAGCTAAAATAACAAAAATGTCTGAAAGCCTAGAGGAATCTATTTCATCATGCTTAAATATTGTCATAAATTATCTTATATTTCAGCTATCTACTATTTCATTTGAATATTTATCGATTTCCGCCAAATCTATTACCTAATTTGTGACGACATCTAGCAATAATAACGGACGGGAAGTAGTATGTCCGGTATTTTAATGAAAGAGATTCGTTGTATTTGTTGGTTGCATGCTTCCTGTAAAAATACAATGTGTTTATTTTAACATAATAGTACTTTATGTTGTTGCATTCCTATTCAAATTGCATCTTAAAATAAAAGATCTTTTCAAAATCTATAGGTTGGAAAAGTTTTGCAGCACTGTTGCTGCTGTAGTTCTAGCTTTTGCATGCATCTTTATAATTACTGTATGGAAATTTACAAAGTGTAAAATTTCCTATTTCAACTCAACTGTATAG
The DNA here is from genome assembly GCA_900660155.1 of Hofstenia miamia. NCBI lineage: Eukaryota > Metazoa > Xenacoelomorpha > Acoela > Hofsteniidae > Hofstenia > Hofstenia miamia. The sequence goes on along the minus strand of CABFPE010000695.1, from coordinate 95,903 downwards.
TTACGTTAATCCGACTGCTTGTGAATTTAAAAGTTAATTCACAATAAAAGAAGAGTTAGAATAATGGACTTTGACATCAAAAGATATGCAGAATAGATTGCTTTTTCAAGTGCGATTCTTGTATTTGAAAAGGCGCTTGAATATGTAGAGCACAACATATGCGAGCTTGTATTGGAATTTTAGTATCGTATATATGTTGTTTGGTTCTTAATATGTATCTAATGCATACTGAAAACCTAACAAGGGAAGTAATCAATGGTGAGAAACAAAAGCGAACTTGATGAGGAGCAATAAATAAATAAAAATGAAAGTAAGGAATATTAGGATCTTCATACAGCAAAATTCCACGGTTATCATTGAAGACCAACTTGCAAAAGCAAGTGAATATTTTTGATTAAATGAGGATATCAAGAGGCAAAGTTGAAATCTATGTAAATGATGTTGGAATTCGTGATGACAAAACTAAGAAAATCCTTGCAAGTTTACGTATATGTTCAAAATTCAGAAGTTAGTATAGAAAATAGATGGGATTCAAAGAAATGCATTCGTTTGTGGAGTTGGGTTGCTTTGAACAAAATTGGAAATTTTGATGGTTCAGGTTGATAAAGAATTGGACGAGATAACTATATATTATCCTAACTTCAAATTTAGAAAATGGAAGTTTCCTAAAATCAGGCATTTTCAGAAATGAATTTGGAACAAGTATACTACATAAACCTGTGGAAGTTGTACTTTGAAGAAGGCTTAAGTGTATATATATATATATATATATATATTCTTATAAATTACTCTTTTTATCGCACTCACGCCTACCGGTATGTAGAAATACTTAAAAACAGAAATTTATTTAAAAAATGGAGCCTTAATTTTGTATTTTGCTGTATACAAAGTTAAATTTTGAAAATCAAATATTTTTCAGAAAAACGTAGAACACTCAGTAACTATAAGATTCCTTAAGTTTCCTTAGCCTATTTGAATGTTAAAATTAAGCAGAAAATATTGACTTCTTAGATAATCGATCCTTTACTGAAGTTAACATAAAGCACTAAAAAAATGAAGTTTACCTGTACAAATGGTAAATGGTAGCACAAACAAAACTAAGAAGAGCAATCGAAGTGCCAAACAAGACATGGCCTATCCTTTGAAATGAAATTTCCTGGACAAGCTCCAATTTATTTAATGGCAAAGGAAACCATAAAATTGAATTGTAAATTCTTAGGGAACACATGCTATTTGATTAGCTTATTAAAGAGGTTGTACCACTACAATTAATTTTCGAAAAATATTGGATTACCTAATGTCTTCCGGTCAACAATAAAACTGCTTAAGGAGATTGCGTGGGTAATAAAGTGTAAGCCGACCTATTTTTAATGCCAAAATTAATGAACAGCAGGCGAGTTCTAAATTTGAATATTTCTTTAAATGTGCAAATCTACATATACAATAGAAATTTATATAGAATACTATTAGTTCAAATTAAGGCAGATAATAATGAATTAGCTTATAAATTTTTGGGCAACCCAAAATATTGAAGTTTCAAATTGTTCTGAGTTTGGATATTGTTACGTTTGTACCTCTCAGTCACTTTACAAGCAGTAATGTACTAGTGTAGAATTATAATAAAATATTTTCAGTAAATGTAGGTTACATATTTTTTAGATATTATAACCAATGTTCTTTAATATGTAAAGTATTGTTAGAAGTTTTAATGGATAATATATCATTAGTTACTTTGAAAGTGAAAGTTGAATTTCAACTCGGCAGTATTGGAATGGGTTAAAATAACGATCAGCCGTGACAGGTCTAGGTGATATTTTCAGAATGGTTAGGGTTGTCATTGAAAAAGTCACAATTTTTCACATTACGCCAAAGCTATGGTAAATAGAGCACGGAAACTACTAGAATGGCATGACAGAATGCTGGTTACTATAGAGAAGTGAAACATCTAAGCTCTAGGGCCAATACTTTCCGAAATATAGAGTCGGGGTTCTTTTTCTAGGGAGAGATTGCTATTTACAACTTGGTCAAACGTTTCTGGAGGTTTAATCAAAGTCTAAAATTATCATCTTGCTAACACAGAGATTATCTATGGATGCATATTAGTACCATTACTGTACCCCAATTAAAGACAAAGAAAACTCTTTGAAGCAATTAGCTTTTTTCCAAATCCCTATGGTCAGAACTTAAATCTTTCTACGTCTACAGACCATTAATATGCTATCAGATATAGCCTAAATGTTTATATATATATATATATATATATGAAACGTATTTGGGAAGGTCTACATCGGACCTAAGGCCCTCAAACGTCGTTTTAGGGTGATTTTGAGAAAAATCAGGGTTGTGAAATTATTCAGCATGTGTAGCAGCTATCGGCTATTTACGAACAGATTCATATACATTCCGATCGCAAAGGCGTAAGTCAATATTGGTCTTGCATAGAAGGCCCAAAATGTTTTCAGAATTGTACTTAAATCATTTCCAATTGCTTAAAGCAAAAACTCCATTTTCTCTAAAGATATTTTTCTGGCCGATTTGACCTTGGTTGGAAAATTCAGCTAGTTATTGCTCAGCCTGTGCATGACCTATGGTCGATTATATTACATATTCATGTATAACAAGACTAGAAATTTTGAATGGTATATAACACTAAGCCATGAAACCTCCTGCAACCTTCCAATTGATGATGTAGCCCAACAAACACTGGACGACGTCACACTAACCCTAGTCATACCTCAGAACCTAATCCTAATCTATTTCAAAAACAATTATTTTAGCAAATTTCTGAAAAACTGCCTTTTGTTATCAAGAAGCACAAACAAACCATAGTTGCTATTCAAATTTCGATAAAAAATTTTTTGAGCTCCTGAAGCTCTTCACGACATGGGGTTGCATTGTACGCATGATACGTAAATTTGAATTTCAGCCAATAAGGAAAGATCCAGTAATAGCGCTCCGAGCAGTGACTGTGATCCTTTGCAAACCAATGATTTTACAATATATATATATATATATATATATATATTGTAACATCATCACCCAAGCAAAGGATGTGCACAATAACGTAGTATAATTTAGATACGACAAAATACAGATTCCAACTCGCGGGGTAATGTGTACGTTCACTCTCACTGTTCTTTCGTAATTGTATAACTATAGAATTAACTAATTAATACTCCAAAGCTAGCGTAACAATTCACCACTACTATTTAGGTAGCATCCTCGAAAGTAATAAAAGAGAATGTGATGGGCACACTTGCCCGAAGCTGTATCACGAAGACAGTTCGCAGTTCTGCAATAGTTCGATGCATTCCGTTTATCCACGTCCATCGTTCCATCTGCTGCAACTCAGCTCAATCTCCATGAAGGAGTTTTGTTATGTGTGCCTTACTTACGGTGTAATAAATGCCAGTCACTAATCGACTTAATTCTTATTCTCAATACGTGTTACTTTAATGTATAAATAAGATAACATATTGCAACCTGACACTAGCTGCTATTGCACAAGTTAAAAATAGCTAATATAAAAATTGAGCAGCTTCCTACATTTAGTTAAAATATATTTACAATAATGGCTGGCACGTAAAAAGAACACGACACTAGCTGCAAACAAAATAAAAAGATAACTATAAACTACGGCAGCTTCTAACCTACATATAAATACAATATAATTAACACGGTCTTGTTTCGGTCTCTTATGAGTCAAATAATTTGGATCTAAAATAGTATTAGTAATCAACATGCCTACGATGGCTATCAGCCTTTCACGTACTTGTTACTACATGTAATGCGATCGATCGGTAGCCAGCTAAGCATGAGAAAAAACATTCCTATTCCTAGCCGTAACTTATTTGCATGCAATTATCGAGGCTGACATCTAATAACAATCCCTCACAGCAGCCCTCGATCGTTGCACACAACGAATGGTTAGCTGCACATAATATAATAGATCAAACCGGTATAAAAAGTAGGTAAGTAAAATTCCAAAGAATTTAATCCATCAACCATTCACACTGCGACGTAGCTATTTATACAGACTTCTAACAACATGTTTGCACTATTTTAACAGTCAACCAACACTGTTTTAACTGTTAGTTATTTGTCTTCCCACTCCCAGCGTAGTGACCTTAAATTACCGGGAAGCGTATTGTACCCGGGCTTTTAACAGAATGTGTTTTCTGCAAATATTTGTCCACACGATAAACGCATGAAAAGCCGTTAATAGCATTCGTTCTAATTATCAAATGCCTTTTCATTCCTTTATTTCTCCTTTTATCTGTTAAATTTGTGTTTTATAAGGATTATGCTACAATATATATATATATATATATATATATATATATATATATATATATATGCTTACGGAACCTTATTCACAAAATTCAGGCACCAAGAATATGGATGCACCGATGGCTATCAGCCTTTCACGTACTTGTTACTACATGTAATGCGATCGATCGGTAGCCAGCTAAGCATGAGAAAAAACATTCCTATTCTACAGAAGAGGTTACTGACATTCAGTTACGGCCACCAGTAGCGTTGCTGTACCCGAAGCGATGCCCTATATTTAGCTTCGGTACATGTTAAGCATTAATATAAAATAATAAGAAAAAAACAATATAAGATAACCAGAAAAGTAAGGGCTAATTTGGGAAAATTTATTATACCTAAAATGTTAGCGGTTCGGGAAATATGTAATTAAAAACAATACAACTGATCGTTGGGAAATCAACACTTAAATTAAACGTCTGACAGTATCAGAAATAACACTTAAAACAAAGGTAAATATTTACAGCTAACAAAAAGTGCTGAACAGACGATCAGTCATCGATTTAACAATTCAAATTAAATAAAGCAAAGCACTAATGGATGACTCGAAAGCCAGCGACCAATCAAAAATAAGCATAAGGCACACGGATTACAACGTAATAAAATAACACCGAAATTTCTCATATTGACCACTAATAATACAAATACTTGAGATTATGCTACAATATATATATATATATATATATATATATATATATATATATATATATGCTTACGGAACCTTATTCACAAAATTCAGGCACCAAGAATATGGATGCACCTATGTGATGGCTATGTTGTGACCAAATGTTCAAGAAGCGCGATATTAAACCAGTTCTTCAACACCAACGCAGAATGATGCCAATCGCAAATTTGTTTGACGTAATAATTTGTTTGACATCTTTGGTTCTGCTCTGATCAGAATATTGGTATCTCGGATAAAGTATAAAAATGTATAAATGCAAATTATGTACGAAAATAAATTGCGGTGATAAGTTCCTTACGGTTATATACTATTTCCTATTTTGCTGTTGATCTGAAATACATACTTAGTTCAAAACATTGCCAATACAAAAAAATTACTCTGTTACCATTATTGTAGTTGCGATATTTTGTTTCTAAAGGATCGATATTATACGAAAGACTGATTGTCAGCGTACTTTGTATTTATAGATGACATATCACAAAACACAACTTGTTTTAATCAAGCCTATAAAAAACAATGAACCTATTTACAAATAAAATCACACGATAAAATATTAATAAACAGCACACAACAGTATGGTACCATGTTGTTTCCACATTGAGAACAAATAATTATGAATAACTAATTAGTATGAAAATAGATTGTTAAAAAATATTTTTGCCTTGAACAGATCTGAGAAAAATCTAATAATCAAAGTTTGCGATTGTGGTAATTTTATTAAAGTAAGATTATTTATGGGGCAAAAACTGGCATATTAAAATACAAACAGACTGCGCTTTGCTAATGAAAATCTTTCTCATGTCTATCTTGTGCGATTCGCTATTCTCGATTACTATATTTCGTACCTTTTTTCCAACCTAGTAATATATAAAATGCAGGACTATCCCAAGTCATTAGCACAATTGTTTTCTGTCTAAGTCCATTGATAACCATTATCATATTAATGCACATCGAGGTGTACATATTCCGTTAAATTTATTAAAGTAATTGATGGTTTTCTAGAGAGAGATGTTGAGATAATACTCGTTAATAACATCACTGAAGTGAAACAAGAGCGCTAGCACTGGTGTGGCATTCGTGAATTTTAACACTGCGGTTCTAGCCAATTTGTCTATATGCTTTAATTGACGGATTAAAGTAGATGAGCATGAACTATTCTGTGAAATTTATTCATTTGTGATGGCTTCTAATTGGCAACTATATTCACGAAAGCCTTTATCTCTTGCTAATGATCTGTCAACGAACTTCGCAATTGCGCTGTAAATGACTTATTCTCTTTTGAAACTATCAAAAACACAATTAGATGTAAGTAATCTCCCAGAGACAACACGCAGAAGTGAAGCTTTCGTGGGTAACAGGAATAAACCCATTGCCATGAGTATGGCCAAACCCAAAAGCCAATCAGTAGTTCCCAAATCAGGAAACGTTTTCCTCTTTGATGATAAAGCATCGCCTTTGACTGATAGAAGCACTAAGCAAAAAGAATCAATAGATTGGATAAAGAGTATTACCAGTCCAAATGGTCATGTTGCCCCAAAAGAATTAGCTGAGAGATCGCACACTTTAAGTACTTTTAGCATGCATTTGAAGCAATTCAATTCCAAATATGTTGACGATGAAGCCTGGCTTTACAAACTAAAGAAACGTTCTATTTTAAAAACGTTCCCTGGACTTGACCCTACGCATGTGAAACTTACAAAAAATCAAAGAGAACCGATCGCAATTGTAAGTAATTGTTTGTTAGCATATTCAAACTTTTAGCAATATCAACTATATGCGGTAATAAAGTCAGCAAATTATTAGCAAAAATATACAATTAAACTACAAACTAAATATATATATTATCTATAATAATATACGTGAGTGTGCGTGTCTATTTATGTGGTGAGCTCAGTCTAAGAAATCAGTAAATGTGTTTGAGCATGCTTGTGTCTTCAATTGCTCTTTGTCGGTGCAAAAGCGCAATTTTTTTTTCTAAATTTTTTGTAATTTTTTCTATTCGAAATTCATTGTCTAAACTGTTTCAAATATTAGAGGCTGCTCGATGAAAACAAGTATAGAAAATACTCCCTGCAAATAAATTTATTTGATCGTGGATTTAATTTTAGGTAATTATTAAAAAATGACATCTGATTCTCCGCCAAACTTATGCTTAAATAAAATTGCCGCTGAATGAAATTGTATTTGATATAGTGGGGACAATATATTATACCTTCTTCTGTATTCAGTAACATGGTTATGCTTACGTGCAAAATTTAATGTTTTTAGTGACCAATTAAAAGTTTTTGATAATACACAATGGCTTTTTGTATTAATATTAATAAAAAAATGAACAATAATGTAATTACGATAAACAAAATGCATGCAATAGTTGAATGTGATAATCTGGTCCGAAATTTTTGAAGTGGTACAAGTATCTAACGCCAAAAGCCATTTTTGTATCTTTATTGGAGAAAATTATCAAATTTTAAATCTTTGTCAATATCAACGCCTAAATATGCAACATGATCACTTTGTTTTATCTGAGCGCTGTTAACAGTTAATTCGATCTTGTTTGTTATTTCTATTATAGAATTGGGGGAAATATTGATTTTTAATTGATTCGATGTGAAATGATTAGAAAGATTTTCAATATCACTTTGTAAATGCATCATTATCAGTACTTATCAGGCAAGTATTGTCAGCAAATTGAAATATTTCACATGTTTAATAACGTCATTTACATATATTGCAAATATAACTGGCCCTAGTACTGTTCCTGGAAGCACTCTTCGATCGGTTGCAATATATTCAGATTTCATATTATTCATTAATACACGTTGTTTTCTGTTTTCTAAAAATATCATTAATAACTTAATTGAATTTTGTATAAATATGAAATGTTTAATTTTATTATTATTAATATTTTTATTATATATATATATATATATATATATATATAAACAGATTTAATCAAAAACAAATGCTTCATAACTTGCTTATATGAAATGCAGAAATTTAATTATGAAGTTGAATTCAATAGAACTAAGTTAAAGTCACTTTTTAAAATTGGTGTATACAAACCTTGCTCGACCCGGCGATCAAAAATTACAAAAAGTTTCAAAATTTAAGAAGAACACTAAAAAGTAAAAAAGATTTACCATTATCCACATTTCAAACAGTTTCAATTTTCTTACATGAATGACCATCTGTGTCACTTACTTCTGGAAAAGTAAAAACGAACCGTATTGCCCACTTTTACCCGATTTAGCTTCGTTGGGAAATTTACCTTGTTCTGCGAAGTCTCATGAGTTGATAACTGTGTATTTATAGAAAGAAGAAGAACTGGTTTACCTCATCTCAATGACAATCCTTCTATTTGAGAGAATTGTTCCTTCTAATGTTGTTTCAAGTTGTAGGAATATATCTGCAAGAGAACAACTGTTAAACCAATTATCCATGCTTATGCCATTCGTAAATATGCCTGGATATAATGCTATGGTCTCATTTACAAACAGCTCTTTCCTTTCCTATATTGTAAAAATGTCGTTGTCAAAATAAACAAAGTCATTAAGAGCAAAGCTTGTGACAGCACTACAGATATACGTATATTGCCGTAAGTAAATTCTTCCATTATATTCCAGAGGCTGCTCGTGCAGGACAAGAATGGAGAACATATGGTTGATCAAGTTGATCAGTGCAGAAAAGATTCCCAAATATAACGAATAGAGTTGAGTTTGTCACTTGAATTTCCTCGTCGAAGTATATCATGACAACAGAAGTTTGAAAATCTTGTTCCCTCCAAAACTGACAATGCTCAATGCAAAGAAGGCCTCCATCTCATGACGTGTAACTTGAATACATGAGACTTGGTTTTTCCATGAACTCTTCTTCTTATCTCCAGATTGGTATATCTCACCCAATTGCCAATCATAGTAACGAAATATCTCATGAGTGCATCTGTTGGTTTAATAGACCGTATTTCTTGTTTTGTGCCCATTATTATATGTATGATATTGTGACTTGACGTTCTACCCGGTGGTTGAACTGTCTTAGTATCAACATCATGTCATTGTTGGTCAGAAAGTGCTGAGTGAGAAATATTTAAGATTGTTTCTTCAATATCAGTACTACAATCAACATCAATAAGATTGTCAATGGGTAAACTACTGGATATTCAGTCTTCTTCATCAACTATGTTCTAATCGGAGCAAGTGGGTTGCTCAGGCGTACATCCAACATCCGACTGAAAATCCATAAGTTTGACATCAAGAAAAAATATTATCATCACTATGATGTACAATTCAGCAGAACGCTGTATAGACATTTTAAAGTGATGCATCTGAAATTCAAAAAATTATCCTATAACAAAGAATTCGTATTTTGTATAAGAAGGAAATCTCAAGTTGATAGATGTCATTATTCTGTCGCATTAAGGACAAACATTTGTCTAGTGTGAAAATGTCACCCCAAGCTAAAATTAAAGATTATAACTACAATACATCGTTGTAAGGTTTTATATTTATATGCGGAATAATTTTTTATTTATAACTTTCTTAGTGCTCATTTTTTGCAAGTCACTGTTTTATTTTTAGATTTTCAGTAAAAATGCTAATACAACTCGAGCAAAATTCTAGCTCATGCTTCCGTTTGACACTCTGGAATCGCCTAAAATACTTAAGAAAATTCAATTTTTGTTTAAACGATAAAAAATAGCAAGTATAAACTATATTATGTTCTTGATAATAGATATATGATTAAGTTAGGAATTGATACATATAAGACATTTTTGAAGAATTTATCAATGTGAAAATAAAACTTCGATAAAGTTTAATTATAAAAAATGATTGAGCAAATGTTTATTCCAAAACATTGTCAATTAGTAATTAATAATCCACCTCAAAACATTTTAAGCCATTTCATATACCTGAAATAGATGTTCCATCAATTAATCGAAAGCCTGAAAAGCAATTTGGAAAGCGATTACAATTCATTAATTCGAATCGATGCAACAGAAATAAACGTTTTAATGCTCAAGACACAATCTTAGTTATCACTAGGCAACGCAAAAGTTAATAATGTTACAGCTGTTGAGGTACTTTTAATATTAGTGACTATAGGTAAAATGTAGTTGAAATCTTATTTATGGGTAAGTGAAGCTGAAATAGTATTTTCTTGCTTAATGAAGTTGGAAAATATCAAAGAAACTTGACTGATGCATTTTGTGGTGAAACAAACTGTTGGACAAAGATAGACATTTTTTATCTAAAAATGTATTCGATTACTCAGTGTATTAACCGAAGTCTATTACTACTGTGGTCTTTTCATAAAGGTTAAAATTTTCAAAGAAAATCCTCTTTATTTTGCATCGTATTAAGCACATAATTCGAAGAGAACCAAATGCAAAACGAAGAGACCAAGGATCTTTTATACCCAAGCTTTCTTCAGAAATTCACAAAGGCATCCTAAATCACTAAATAACACTGAAAATAAGAGACATCCCTGTTCTTCTGCGAAACAATATTGGGATTATATTAATTATATGTCTGGTCGCCGTGCTGACAAAAAGACATAGCATATAAGTCTTGGAAATTAATTAGCACTTTGTGAACATTCCAACACAATCAAACTATCAAAAATCACCTCAAATAACTCCTGATACATTAAGTCTTTCATTGACTCTGCTTAAAACAATTAGGAAAACTGCAACTGGAAGCGATGTATTCTCTATTGGGTGTTCAAAAACAATCCTCACAATTTTCTCTCTGATTTTACAATTATTGTGTTGAAGTTTTTAAACTTTAACGTAGCTAATAGTTCAGAACTCACAGACTTAAATTACCTTCATAACGCCTGTTCTGTACAGAAGCTTTAGATTTAAGTCAGCTTTTCGATTGCGTGCGACACAGGCTTGTTGTTGAAAAGCTCATTTCGTTCAAAGATTTCCCACAAGGCTTAGTTACCTTCATTAGTGATTTCCTTTTAAACGCTAATTTATGATAAAAATTTTAGTATTAAGCCAACTTCTCTTGGTGTTCCTCAATGCACATTCTTGGGATCAATACTTTTCAATATTGTATATGACTATGTGCAAATTGAGACAGCATAAGCAAACTTCATCAAATTACAACTGACATTAAATCAGGGGCTAGACCCAAAAGGTGCCAACTTGCAATAATGCTAATAATTGTAAATCAACATTTATCACTATTTTGCTCTAAATGACTTTACATTTGTCACTAAGTTGAATGAGGCGTCAAAAGTCAAAATATAGTACAGAAAACATTGTATAAGGTGTATAGTGTTAGGTCATATATGGGTAACTCCAATAATTCATTTTTTTGAAGTTGGTACCTTGAAATGCTGTATGCCTGATAAAATGGGCAAGAATGATGCGCCTGCTACTGTTACGGAAATTCAAAAGTGGTGTCATGTAAGCAATTTTATTCTAAATTAACAAAAATCCCAATAAATTGTAACTTCGTTCAATCACAGGCATCAAACATCAATCCCAGCTTCATCCATCATAAGACTAAATGGCATCATCTATTGGTAGTTATTCTAGGTGAAAATTTTTTTTCAAAAAACATGTTGATCACCTCGCTAAGAAACATAATAAGACTTTCTACTACATTAAGATGTTCTTTCATTTACTGTTTCTCTTTCTGACTCCTAAGGACTATATAAATGCCTCTTTCTTCCCCAGTTAACTTACTGCATTACTGTTTGGGAGGAATAAATAGACTATGTATACTCCATAAAATCCAAAAAATATTCATGAAATCAAATATGATTACTAAGTTTAATCCCGGCTCAGAAATGGTCTTTTCCTCCCTAAAAATATTCTCCACAAGGGAGACCCGTCACGACAGAGCACCTGCATGGACGAAGCCCAGGAACAGATATCCAAGTGTCCCAGACATTCCTAAATATGTTTCCAGACAGATATTTTAAAATATCTGAGTTGTCTACCTGTAAGTCAGATGTAATTTTCTGATTTATTTTAATAAATTCTAATTCTAACTACATATCCTTCCATTACAATCGCGCCAAACAATAACAGAATTATATTTTATTGTTGAAGTACAATTTAAGAAGACTGCTTTTATTTTTATAGGTTAAAGATAAAACTTAAAATTTGATTCACATAAAGATGCAAAAGTTAAAATTTAGATTAAAATTTGATAATGTTTATGTTAATAATGGGTTGTCCTAGCTAACGAGGACGTCCTGTTTCTTCAATCGTGTTATATAAAATTTGTAGACTATTAATTTGATTCAGTATAGCCTGATTTTTGATAGCATTGTTTATGATTTTGAATTTTATCGATCATAGGTTTTGAGCAGGCAAAATTAGTTTAAATTACAATCAGTGTCTTTGACTTTCTGCAATTGTGCAATTGAAAGGGCTAGAAAAGATATATTTAGTATGCCGAGAGAATACATGGCAAATTAATCTAGCCCTTAGGGGTGAACTAAGCACTACTACTCTAGTAACAGTTAAGAAAATAAACTTTTAAATGAGCAGTAATTTTTCTTATTAATTCGTATATTGCAATTTTTGCAAAAAAAATGAAGTATGTAATTTCTTCATTCTAAACGCTCCACAGATATAATTTCTTCACTAATATAATTTATTACAGGAAATGTAAAAACATGATACTGCAATTTAGACAGAGGAAATATTTGAATTAGCTGCTGCAACACAAGACAGTACTCGGAATATGCCAACTACTGGATCTGCAAATACAGTTCCTAATCCGCCCGTACCAAGCCCCGACACTACATTTGAAGATGCCACTCCGAAAGATAACGAGTTGCCCAGAGTCAACTACCAAATGCCTCTAAGTTCATACACAACTAGTCATCCACCATGGGTCAATCAATACAAGATCAAGCAAAATAGACGACCGGTAGCTCAAGCCTTAAAAAAACAACCTAAATATGTTTATGAATTTGTAATCACTTCGTAGGCTTGATGAAACTATTTTTTTAAAACAGGATGAAACTAGATTTAGATTATTGTGTTAAATTCCATTTGAATATCAGTATTAATAAAAGAGAAGCAGTGATGTGATTTAAAAGTTCAATGAGTATAACTATGAGATTACAACATTATGCATTAACAATATTCCAAATTTTTTGTAGATCGGTTTGTAGTGATTGTACTATAGTGTAAATTCAGTAATGCTTTTTAATACATCCATGGTAATATTAACAAAGGAAGTGATATAGCATCTGATAAAAGACGTTGTAACAAAAATTATGAAATTGAATTTCAAATAGATTATTATTTATATTTTCTTTTTATTGTTTTTGTGAACAAAAATCAAGTAATGAAACAATTTTAGCCGGACAGTTTGCTCAGGTGGGCTGTGGTAGATTGATATGATTTTGCTGGATGTAGGTCCTAAGCTTACATGCACCTCTTGTGCTTAGTTTGCAGGTTGTTGCAGTTGTTATGATATGTAGACATTTATATCATGCCAAATCTTTAAGTAAAGAAAGATCAAATTTATTCACGACCCTAGAGGTATAGAATAGTTTTTTCATAAATAAGTTTCTTGCCAAATCACAGTTGCATAATTGGTCATTTTTTGCCCTGAACTAAACTTTATCGAAATATCAGTGATAAAAGAACATGATAGATGGATAACTTTTAGACTACTCACTAACAAAATATGAGTTACCGTATCATTTTCATGTGCAATTCATTTGCTTCTATTTTTTAAAAAATTAAATGGAATCCAAATGCAATAGTTTACTAATCATGTTAATTTTAGTTTATTGTAAACATGGCTTCTGGTTTTTCGCTCACTAACAGTGTTGATCGATTTAAATCACTTGATTTAAATCATTGATTTAAATCGGATTTAAATCATGATTTAAATCAAAGCAAATTATTAGTTAAATTATTGATTTAAATCAAGTACACTAAAAGAGATGCAAGTAGTGTATTCTAATTGTTTTGAAGTCATTGCCCTGATATTGGAATGAATTGGTCAGCCCTGAAATGTTGTTTTGCATGTTTTTTATCTTCAGTTTATTTCAAATTGATGAAATTATCGTATTTCATAAATAGTAGTATCAAAAGGATTTCTAATATTTGCTACCTTGGAAGATTGTCTGGGTAAAATTGAAATTTAGGTAAAAAAATCCGATTTAAATCAATAAATCCGATTTAAATCAAAAAATCCGATTTTTTTGATTTTTTAATTTAAATCNTTCAAATTGATGAAATTATCGTATTTCATAAATAGTAGTATCAAAAGGATTTCTAATATTTGCTACCTTGGAAGATTGTCTGGGTAAAATTGAAATTTAGGTAAAAAAATCAGATTTAAATCAATAAATCCGATTTCAATCAAAAATCCGATTTTTTTGATTTTTTAATTTAAATCGGATTTTTTCCCAACACTGCTCACTAAGGTTTTGTAGAGATAAAATATTTAGTTTGGTTGTTGGTATCGTTATATTTCTTTAATTTTGAATTCATTGTTTGTTACGGATAACCTAGCAAGCACATACATTTTTCAATGTATTGTATATATACTACCAGCATAATGATTACTGCATTAAATTGTCTACCTCACAGCAGGTTAATCTATATTTTGACCCAGAAAGCATTTCACTTTATTACTGTAATTTATTCATCACATATACATCACCAAAATTAGACATTAATACAAAACAATTTGATTTATTGTTAATTGCACAATTCTCATATAGAGCAAGGCAAAGTCATAAAAAACTCAGAAGCGTTCCATCACATATTGTGAATGCTCTCTAAATATTTAATTATTTATAAATTAATATTTTTAGTGACTTATGAAAATCCAAAAACAATTTATTATAGCATAGAAAACTGAATAAAATATTTAAGCTGTTGTAGCAAATTATTCAACATAAAACAATGAGCGCATTAACCATTTTAAATTATTATTCTGAATTTCGTAAGCCTAAGGGTTCTACCTCTGCATTGGCTAAACACAGGGTGTGGCAAAGTTAGGCGCAGAGGGGTAAGGCCCTCCCTGTTGGGCCACTTGGCCTCTCTCCTCTTCCTCTCGGAATCCTCTATACGAAACTCCATGGTATTAATTCTAATATTCTCTAACTAAGTTAGAGTGAATATATTTTAGTTTAAATATATAAAACACTAATGCTATTCTATTTAAAATTTTAATGAAAAAGTGTGAAACTATTTCATATGAGTAAAACTATGATTAATTTATTGAACTTTGCGGAGCCATGGCCCCTTAACTTGCAAATTTGAGCCACGGGCCTGGCTACACAACTATCAACTAATGTATTGAAAGACTTGAACCTAGTGCCAAAAAATCTTTAAGGGTGCTCTTATACTTTAGCACAATAAGCTTGTAGCTATAAAAGACCCTGTATATAGTCTACATGTAAAAAATTAATCTCTTCATTTAAATGAATTTTTGTTATTACTATATGTGGTGAACTCATAGCATAAATCGGTGAGACTTATATCAATCGGAACAGCAATAAGATGATGTAACATAAAAATACTGTCTGTTTTGCAAATTTTAATAATGGAAAAGGATGTAAGCCTACTACTCAAAATGAATTGCTCAATTTTGCAATCATATTACAAATTGGTTTGTGTGGCAGTAAAGATAAGACTATTTTAGTAAATGAAAGACAAAATGGGAGTTTCTCTAAGACGTAAGGGGAAAACATCATTAGAACAATGTTTCGGTAAAAAATTGCACTAATACATTGATATCAAACAGTGACAATTCTAATATAGATCTTATAAAATGCAACCTTGAAATATTAACCTTTGCTATGACAATAGGCGGTACCCGCTCTTCCATTCAATTCCTTAGAATAGAGATTTGCACATAAACAACTAAATGTGTATGTGCATGCGAAATTTAACGCCATATATCGAGATATTATTAACTCGAAATAAATTTTGAATTGAAATCGTTTATCACGCACAAATTAATCTTTTACTTTCAGCAGTAGTAATGTTAGCTTAAAACCTGCTGTTTTATATTAATTGAAATTTGATCCCTTATGCTGTCTAGAAATGATAAAAAATTCTTGGATTTTAGGTCTCAAATTACTACAATCCTAATCTAGGTGAAAGAAGATGAGGAATTTTGAATTAGTGCGTTCAAGTCTCTGGACTATAATTTAAATTTTTGACTTGCCTAAGGTCCTTCCATGTCGTTTGAAAGCATATTTTTGTAGTTTCATTAATATGACTTTACACTGAACGCAAAAAATACCTTAAAAGTTTGGGATTATATTATATTTAAATATATTTCTTGCAAAAATTTGGTGCATTATGCTCTAAATATATATAAAGTTTCACATTTGTTGAAAACCGAACAACAATGAATTACTTAAATATTTAAAAGTATATCTTTAGAAAAATTCATGCAAAATTATATAAGACGAAAATAGGTTATCGAAAAAACTATTTCTATATTTTATTACTTAAGCCGTTCACTTTATTAATAAATTTGTGCAAGAATTCAATAATGAATTTTCTCACTTCAATATCCTTTAAAAAGATTAAATCTTGTTAAAGTGGTTCTGTGTTACCCGTTATTACAAAAAATGTCATTGATCTGTTAATTAATCCTACTCTGAATTTTAAAAATTTAATTTGTATATTTGATTTTGCACTAGATAAGTTTTTGTCTCTATTTTTCCCAAACAAACTGCTATCTGCATTTCTACATGTAGTTGGATTGTCTTTTGGTTTAACCCTCTTTGACATCATTGCAGAAAATAAAAACTTTTCACTTAGCCAGGGTTAGACACATGTTTGTAGTTGTAGACTATCACATATTCAATAATTCTATGGAAATTATTTCGACGAAAATGAACACTTAATTAATGGCAAATAGAACAATAATTTATGGAGCAGAGAAAATGAAAAGAATGACTTTTATATGTAGCTAGAAATCTTGAAGTTACTTGCTAATGGAGTTTGTGTGGTTTAATCAAACAAATTTTAAATAACTAACAATGATGACGAGCGCGCTTAACATCTCTAGTAACACTAGTGACTCATTTGGAGACTGGATTGAAATTGAACGTTCTAAACCATGGCAGAATTTTATGGGAAACAAGGAATATCAAGAAAATGAAATCAATGTTTTACAATCAATGTATGATAGAAATCTGATTTTAAATTCTCACACAGATAAAGGAGATGACTTTAACTCTTTGCAGTGTCTCATAGAAATTCTTCCATTGAAGCCTCCGATTCTTGTTAAGTGTTGGATAGAGTCGACCGATGCTAGTAAACAAGCAACGAAATCAGCATCTGGAAAATCGGAAGAGTTTCGTCCAGACTTTCATCGAACCATCTCAGGAAGGGTTAGAAGTATTAGCAATTATATCACTCACTTGTCACCCATCACTTTGACAGTTATACTACCAAAAGAATATCCTGAAAACCAAAAGCCATTATTTACAGTATCTTGTCTTTGGCTAAATTCTATAGAAATTACTAAAATATGCAAAGAATTGGACAAATTGTGGACTGAATATAGTGGTTTTCCAGTTCTTTATAATTGGATTAGCTGGCTTCAAAATGAAATGTTGAAATTTTTAGATATTCAAGATGTTCTGTTTTTAAATTTTGTAACCAATTGCTCCTCATCTGTTGATTCTAGAATAATATTTGAAACCGAGAGCCATGTAGAGACAATGTTTTACCTCATAGAGTATGATAGAATGTCTAAGCAGAGAAAATTTAATCTTGAAACTCAAACCTGTCCAGTTTGTTTTGATGATACCCTAGGAGTAAATTTTATTTTGATTAAGCCTTGCTTTCACTACGTTTGTTATGATTGCTTTCAGCACTATATTCTCACTCAAATAGATAATGGGAACTTGACAAAACTCCTGTGTCCTGAGGGGTCTTGTGAAAAAATTATACTGCCTCAACTCCTCAGAATTGTATTATCAGACGATGAATATGAACGGTATGAAACCTTGATGGTTATTAAAACTTTGGAATCAACTGGTGAGGTGGTGTACTGTACAAGATGCAAATCAATGATTTTAAGGGACGAACAGATAGATGAAATGGCGCATTGCATGAATTGTGGATTTACAATGTGCATAGAATGTGGTGAAACATGGCATCCTGGCAATGCTTGTATTTCTGCTGATGAGCGTTTAAAGCAATTAGATAGGCAATTTGATGCAAAAAGGGACACAAATCGTGAAATTAAACAATTACGACGAAAACTACACCAACGACAGATTGCAGAAGAAATTAATAAAACTCTTAGATTGAAAACATGCCCTAATTGCCAAAGAAAAATTGAAAAGATTGGTGGTTGTAATAGGATGTTATGTCGTTGTGGAACTTCTTTTTGTTGGGTTTGTACTAAAATAATTAATGGATATGATCATTATTCTGAGAGTTGTATTTCTCAAAATCCTATGGGTATTATGGTTCCAGATTTCCATAATGGTTACTTAGCTCTAAAAGTTTTGATGAATAACGATGCAAAGTTGAAGCTGTTGAAGTGTCCTCGTTGCTCACAAAAGAATGCCCGCAAGGGGTCTAACAATCACATTAGATGTTGGTTTTGCAGGAATCTCATTCATGGTACTGTTGGCTACCACTATAATGCGCAAAGTAAGTGTAATCAACATGCCATTGATGAATTCTAATTAAATTTTTATAGAACAGTCAATTTTTTTTATTTTATATAAAGTAATAAAAACAAAGACTTTATGACATTTGACTATAGGTTATCAGGAAATTCTAAGTTAAAATCAAAACCAAGTGGATGCTATTTTCTAGAGATTGTTGAATAGATCAACAAGTTTTCTAAGAAATTTTCGAATTTTTGAAAATAATTAAATTCTCTTCATACTTAATGTTAATGTATTTAGACGGTTTTGCCCCCTGGAGGCAACAAAGAACTTTGACTGTTTCTTGATATATGCATAGATATTCCAAACCCATTGTGGCTTGCGCAAAGTCAGAGGTTGCTTGGCCGAAGGTCCCTGCAACCGGAGACTTCGGGGGACGGCACGCCGCGATGGGACAAAGCCAGCGCGCGGATTTAGAGCGCAAAAAACAGAAGAGTCTCCTCTATCACGTGGTGCTTTCAAATTGAGCACACCATTAATATTTTTTCAGTTATAAGCGTTTAAAGGTTTTTTATAGTATCACGAAAATTTCTTAAAAATCACCAGGCTGTTTAAGGTTAACTTCTTGGTTAATAGAGTTTTTTCTCAAGTCTGTGTAAAAACATATTAAGTTTTCTACGTTTTTACAAAGCGTGTGCTTTATAAAACAAGTTTGCGACAGATGATAATGTGTATTAAGCAGGCTACTTTCTGGAAAATATATGTGTTGGCTCAAACTAGCCTTGCATTAGACAAGATACTCTGTAGTTCAATATATAAATATAAAATCGTAATGCAGACCAAGGAAAATCAGTGACAACTCATGGAATACATGTATAACGTATCAAAAGTGAATTTTTGTTTTAAAACAATTTTTTCAAATCTATTGTTAATAATATATTTAACCAAATACGAGAAATGATAATATTCAAACCTTGTAGTTGTTATAAATCGAATATATTGCCTGTTTTGTTGTAAATAGCATGCTACAATATTGCAATGTAAATAAAAAATTAAGTATACATTAAATTGCTATGCATTTATACAGTCGTCACTTTCATATTTTGGAAAATGATTTTCACATTAAAACGTGGGTTTGAGCTAGTTTGAATCCAACGGAAATTGCTTGCAAATTGAACAAGAAAACAATACTTCAAAAATTATAATAAAATAAAATGCAAACAGCATGCTGATGATAATTTATTGTATGCAACCAAATATGAGGATTTACACAATGCAATAAATATTTTGATAAGAATAAAATGAAGCTTAATATTTAAAAAACAAAGTTCATGGTCCTAAGCAAATCAAATGATGAGAAACTAAGTCTACAAGTAAACAATAAAACCAATAAAACCATTAAAGGAAATAAAATTGTATACCTAGGTATTGTTTTTGATAATGAATTAATATTTCAAGAACATACTAGTAAGATAATGAAAAAATGGCTCAAGTGATCGAAGCACTCTGTAAATTATAAAGCTTTATACCAATCAAATGGAAAATAATGATATTGAAATCATGTATTCTGTCTCAGTATTTATATGCATCATCTCTATTGACAAACTTCCTAAGCGATCAAAAAATAAGTTAGAAAGAATGTTGAATTGGAGTTTAGCTATCATATGCGGAAAAAAGCAATCAATAATGTAACACAAGAATTTACAATCTTTTTTCATTAGAATACAAAAACTAAAGTCACTAAAATATTTTCAAAATATAATCAAAAGAAGAACTTTCATCAAAACACCAAAATTTAAATTTTGAAAAAGTGTCAGGAAGAACTGTTTTATCAATTACTGTATAGATCTATGGAATCAAATTTTAAAGAATGTAAGTAAAAAATTAAAATAGAATTATCACAAAAAGACTTATTTGGATATTCAAAGAATAAAATCCGTAACAAAGTGATATCAATTTGCAACAAAGTGGAGTTAAAGAAAAACTATTTACTATAAACATTAATAAGCATTTTTATACTTTTTTGTTTTGTACAAAGATTTAAGAGAAATAATTATTATTATTATTATTATTATTATTATTATTATTATTATTCATCTTATAATATTTTGTCTCCACTTTATTCTATTCAGTATCAATCTTTGTGTTTAACTCATAAGTTTATAAATGAATGCAATTCTCTAAATTTTCTACAACAATATATTCAGCTCAATCAAAGAACAAATAAAATTTTCAGTAAATTTAACAGACAGCACTATTTTACATTTACTTCCTGCGCATTGTGGAATAATCTAGATATTACTACAAAAATAGAACCAAGTTATGAGCATTTTAAGAAAAAAATTAAGGATTTCTTATTGAAAATAAACAATCGTTATTTGGCATTTCCAATCAATTACATTCATGGAGTCCGTATATCTAAAAAATAGTGCCCTTTGAGTAATTGAGCATATTTACTGATTTTGCATATTTTATATATATATATATATATATATATATATATATAGATAGATAGATAATGTGGATGAACTTTGCTCAAATTACACACAAACGAACTTGTAAGCTAGTTAAACACATTAGTCATGTAATTGAGTTTACAAAAGATAATACACAATACTAATTATGAAATTCTCATTTATTTTTAGACAGACCAAGTATTAAATTTCATCGCGTCTTATCAAAGAAATGAATTTACTGTCGACGAAGTTGTTTAAGTTTTGATGAGGTATTTAACACATCTGATTTTGTTTTATGTTAATAATTAACTACGAAATTCGAATAATTGAATTACACAATTTTGAAGGCAGAACAAAACTGGTAAAATGTCAATAAAAATATTGGCAATTGTCATGTTACCTAAACTGTCTGTCAATAACTACTCTGTCACTCGTCGTCATGGTAATTACGCTCCTTTAGGTCGGACAAATTAAGTGACTCTTATATAAATGATTGCTTAATCAAGTTGTTTTACTTCTGGTTTACGCAGCAATGTAATTAATTAAATCTATTTATACATCTAACTGTTAGTTTTGTAACAATAATGTAAAAAATCCCTATATTTATTGTGTTAATCACAGTTGAGTTAAAACAACTGTTTTCTTAAATTCATCACTGACTCAGGCTGGAAAACCCGCATTTTGTATTCGTATATTTATTAAGGTGGAATTTGTCGGAAATAAAATATGTAAAGCATGCTGAATGTTGTTTTTTGAAAAATCTTCATTTTTAATTTCTGTGTGATTTTAACGATATTTTCACTTATAACTAAATGAATTATATGGCTATAGTCAAAAGAAGGGGTCGTCCGCAGTCTGTTTTGAAGCGTTTCACACTTCAATCTTCCAGAAAAAGTTTCTGAAAGTGTGCAATGTG
>CABFPE010000695.1:35546-66940 GCA_900660155.1 Hofstenia miamia | reverse complement strand
CTATATATGTATTACTGAAACTTGGTTAAAAGATTGTAAAAATTTACCATTCTTATATAATCCAGACTGTAATACTTATGATATTCATTTCAAAAATCGATCTGAACTTGGTGGGGGATTAATGATACTTATTCCAAAATCCTTAAAATCAAAACGTAGGAATGATTTAGAAATTAAACATGAGATTTTCGAAAGTATGTGGATTGAACTAAAATCTTGTTCAAATTCTTACAACAGCGAACTCATAAACATTTGCTACAATTCAAATAAAAATTATATTTCTGAATTTTGTAACCACAAAATTGAAGAAATAGAATATGCAATTCTTGAAAATAAGTTTATGAGTGACCTTGGAGACTTCAATTATAATTATTTAAATTCTGTTGAATCAAAGAAAATTGATCATATTTGTGATATTTTTGCTTTTCAAAATATTAATAATACCAATCCAACTAGATTTTCTAATTTAATTGACTATTTTCTATCCGATAGTTGTAATAAATATATAACTTATATGTTTGAATCATTTAGTGATCACAATCTTTGTGTTTATGTTAGTAACCATAAGTTCAGGACAAAAAATAAAAAATTTATTTATTCTAGGGATATTAGCAACTTTAATGAGCAAAAATTTATACACCTCTTGAAGAACATATCCTTTCATATAACCTACACTTTTAATGATGCCGATAGTACGTTCAAATTCATCACGTGTGAAATCACCAAAGCATTAAACAAAGTAGCACCGCTGCGAACAAAGTTAATTAGCACTAAATTAAGGCCAGTGATTAACGAATCCCTTTGAGGCAACCAAACATTTGACAAAAGATATTGAAAATCTCGTAACATATTTCAATCATAATAAACGAAAAACAATTCTGACAAAACTCAATTTATCATCTTTTCATCTAAACAACAACAAAAGCTTACTGAAAATTTTAAAATTAATGTTTGTGATAACGAAATTAGTCAAAGTAAATGTGTAAACTATCTAGGTGTATTATTAGACAATGACTTAAATTTCGATAATTTCTTCTTCCACAAATTAAAAAAGATGGCATGTGGAATAAAATATTTGTACCATTTGCGCCATGTAGGAAAATCATCGCATGTACAACTAATTCATTCATTTGTCTTAAGTCAATTAAATTACTGTGCAGTTTTTTTCAATACCTCAGTTCGCAAAAATGTTTAACTGGGTATTTAGAAAAACATGAATCCATAACGCAATTAAGATCATCATATAATATTCTGACCCCGAGTTACTTTATTCAGTATCAATCTTTATGTATGATTCACAAATTTATTCATGAATTAAGTTCATTAAGTTTTCTTCATAATTACATCAAAATCAATAAAACAAGTAAAACACTTTTTAGCATCAATAATCGTCAAGATTCATTTTCTTTTAAATGTTCAATCTCTTGGAATAATTTAAGTATTGATATAAAATGTGAGAAAACTATAAACACTTCAAGAAAAAAATAAAACAATTTCTATTAAGTAGGCAAACATTATTGGGCATAGATAATAAACTCAACGCATGGTCAAANAAGGATGCAACCGACACCCAAGAAGCAACCGTCAAAATTGAAATCACATAAAACCCGGAAGTACAGCCCTCATCATTGGAAGCAGCATATTGAAATAAGCACGTTCGCATCGTGTTCTTCACAATCAATTGACAACAATACACTCTTACCCAGGAAGCAACACCACTGAACTCACACGAAAAGTATCGCTTTACCCAAAAACACACGTCAATACTATAATTTTAAGCACTGGCTTGATCGACGCTTTGAATGGCAACATCTCGAATTTCAAGTCAAATCTGAAGTCCGTCGAAAATTCACTCCTAGTCGAATCTTTTTTCTTTGAAATCACCCCTGTCTGTGCTGATGAAAACTCTCTCAAAGAATGCAATCGTATCATGCACAATCTATCTAACAGCAGCTACACTGTCATTCCAGTAGTCGAAAAGTTTCCTCTCTCCACGCATTATTGATCCCTCTCTTCTTGCTCGCGATGGCATCCACCTCTCCTACAAAGGTCTTTCACATTTCATTGGTAACTTAAGGAACTTCTTCTCTAATTCACCGAAAACACTTCGCCTGTCAACACCTCGTTCATCATTTCGTAATCAGAATATATCATACGCAAGTGTTGCATCAAATCACTTACGTACCCGCCATCACCTTCTTCCTAGGCCACAACGCCATATCGCTCAATCTAACTCTCTCATCTAATATCAATGAACTTATTCAGGTGCAGTTTTTATTATATTATAATTATTGTTACTATATTAATTAAAGGGCAGTTTGCTAAACCCCTTAAAAAATTCAGCTATCATCTTTCGAAAATTACAAAGGTACATTCAAATTCTATAATTTATTAAGTAATCATTTAAAATCGTTCTTAAAATTTCGAATAATTATTTCTGGAGACATTGAAAGTAACCTAGGGCCAACAATTTCCGAAAATAAAATACAAGATGTATTAAATACTTTTAGGAAAAATTTTAAAATTATTTACCTAAATTGTAGCAGTCTTAGTGCAAATCGCAATGAATTTATTCAAATGGTCAGCAAAATTGGAAATAGCGCTATATATGTATTACTGAAACTTGGTTAAAAGATTGTAAAAATTTACCATTCTTATATAATCCAGACTGTAATACTTATGATATTCATTTCAAAAATCGATCTGAACTTGGTGGGGGATTAATGATACTTATTCCAAAATCCTTAAAATCAAAACGTAGGAATGATTTAGAAATTAAACATGAGATTTTCGAAAGTATGTGGATTGAACTAAAATCTTGTTCAAATTCTTACAACAGCGAACTCATAAACATTTGCTACAATTCAAATAAAAATTATATTTCTGAATTTTGTAACCACAAAATTGAAGAAATAGAATATGCAATTCTTGAAAATAAGTTTATGAGTGACCTTGGAGACTTCAATTATAATTATTTAAATTCTGTTGAATCAAAGAAAATTGATCATATTTGTGATATTTTTGCTTTTCAAAATATTAATAATACCAATCCAACTAGATTTTCTAATTTAATTGACTATTTTCTATCCGATAGTTGTAATAAATATATAACTTATATGTTTGAATCATTTAGTGATCACAATCTTTGTGTTTATGTTAGTAACCATAAGTTCAGGACAAAAAATAAAAAATTTATTTATTCTAGGGATATTAGCAACTTTAATGAGCAAAAATTTATACACCTCTTGAAGAACATATCCTTTCATATAACCTACACTTTTAATGATGCCGATAGTACGTTCAAATTCATCACGTGTGAAATCACCAAAGCATTAAACAAAGTAGCACCGCTGCGAACAAAGTTAATTAGCACTAAATTAAGGCCAGTGATTAACGAATCCCTTTGAGGCAACCAAACATTTGACAAAAGATATTGAANTAATAAACTCAACGCATGGTCAAATTACTTTGAAAACTGCTCTTTAATTAATATTGCATATTTAAATAGTTTTGTAAATATTTTTGTCATGTGTTAGTTTTTATATACATTTAAGCAATAAGTTTGCTTTGACTCTTATTATTATTAATAAAACAGTATAAATAAGGGGATGATAAAATGATCTCAGAACAAACAAAAGGCATTATATAATACTATGCAAATATGACAGTACAATATGTGTTAGTTGATTCAACTATTTGCTGTTGACAAAAATAAAATATTGTATGTTTGTTTGCGCGCCAGTATGCATCGCACAAGCAATTTATACGCATGGTCTGCCAAAGATCTACATTTCAAAGACATTAGCAAACGTATTAGTAACCTTCTGAAAGCCTTAATACTAGTGTCTTCAGTTATGTTTCCAGTCTCACTAAAAGACTATAACAGAAAATAAACCAACTATTGCAACATAAATTTAAGCAAAGGACCAGGCCATGTGACAAAAAACTGACAATTGTAGGATATCTAGCCACAATGAAGCCGAAGGTCATTTAAAATGTTTTGTGCGAAGTTGACACAGAATTAGCATGATTCAGGGATGACGGGATGCACAGATGGACCAGGGCCGGGCCAGGTCCAAGATTTATGAAGTTACGGACAAAAAACGGGCCGAATAAAATGAATTGTAACAAGCTTGTAAATATACATTTTTGAAATCCCAATAGAAGCACATATCTAACTTTATGTAACATTGCATTGAAAATATATGCCACCCAAGCAACTTCTGCTCAGTCAGAAAGAGATTGTAGTCAAATTGAACTTAGTGCTACAGAAAAAAATTAATGTGTTTAAATCGATCGGTACATTTTGACGGGCCGAAAGCGGGCTACAAAAATTACAACATCTCTGACGGGATGACACAATAGGTGAATAGCATAAAATGCTGACGCAAATTACATGGTAGATACCATAAAAAACAAGTCATGAGATAGAAAATATAAAAATAGTAAAGGATAAAGTGGAAAATTCATAGTCTCCATGGTAGTTGTAACATTCGAAGCAGTAAACAAAACACAAGTGGTACTTGGAAAGGAAGCAATATTTGTGGTAGTTTAAAAACCAGTATTAATTGGGTGCATCTAGTCTTAGTCTTAGGAAAACTCTCAGACTCCCTAGAAGCTGGTGAGGGACATAAGCTGAAAGTCATAGCGCCATAAAGATGGGATCGCATAGGGAGGAACGAAATAATAGGCATCAATATCCCACTGCACAGTACATAGACCAATTGTGACTGTTTTTAGCCTTACTGGATATTGTCTATTTTAAAGTATAAACCGTTTTTCCACATTTACAAGAATTTTCTCTAAGCCTATTCGCAAAATTGAAAATAGTGAGTTGTGGGGAGGTCTATTGGAGAACATGCATTAATGCAATGTTGAAAAATTCTATTAAAGCTTGTTGCTGTTTCTGAAGTTGTTTAAAAGATTAAACATTTTTCTTTGAAAATTTCGAATTTTGGAAAAAGATTTTATTTCTCTCGATACCTAATGTTCATACATTTATAAAGTTTTGGCTAAATTCTATAGAAATGACTAAAATATGAAAAGAATTGGACAAATTGTGGACTGAATATAGTGGTTTTCCAGTTCTTTATAATTGGATTAGTTGGCTTCAAAATGAAATGTTGAATTTTAGATATTCAAGATGTTCTGTTTTTAAATTTTGTAACCAATTGCTCCTCATCTGTTGATTTCTTGAGTAATATTTGAGACCGAGAACTTTAGTGTTTCTTGAAATTTGCAAATTATACCCCAAACCCATTGAGGTGGCTGTCGCCAAATTCCGAGTTTGCGAGCAATAAATAATTTTGAAAAATGCCAGACAGTTTAAAGTTAATTTCAATAATATTTTAATCAAAATTTTGATTAAAGTTGTGTCAGTTTCGGCATGTATGGGGCGGGTGAATGATAAAGTTGTTATTAACTGCTATCATTTGAGAGCGATATAACATGAAGTTTAATAGAATATTTTAGTAAAAAAGCAATAAAAACGTCTTTAAATAAATATGTCCTAAATATCAAATATGTTTCAATTCAATTAGTTTTTAAAATACAAGGAAAATTTCTTGATAAATATAACCTTCGAGAAATACAATACAGCTAATTGTTCTATCCTAATATTATGTCTTTTTTTCATGTATAACACATTGAACTATATTAAAGTATATAGTAAGCTTGACAAGTAGAAATTATAGTTATATACTTTTAGAATTCAATTATATAAATGTATCTATATTTTGTTAATAAAATTATATCATTTTGCTTAATGTTTAATATAGTATTTTAATTTCTACATTATTTTATATTTAATTATAATATTAAAAAATATAATCATCGTGCATTATATGCAGTGCAAAAAAGGAACTACAATTCTTTTTTTAATTGTCAAAACACAGGATGTATAAGACATGGATTTGAAATTCAGACCATTTATTGCATGCATACAATATACCCAAGGAAGTGATAGCAACAAAATCCAATAATTCTCTTGTTTATACTTTAAAGTTCTTGAAACAATTATTCACTTTAAAGTAACTAAAAATACTTATAAATTATATATATAATATATATATATATATATATATAGCCTTAAACGTGAATGATGGACGCATAAATCGTGCGAAATCGTCATTTGAATTGAACAACGCAGTGAGCAATTAACTATAACAGAACAGTGCATTCACGTTTCACGATAATGTGATTGCGACATATGTCGCAATTTTGTTAATTTAACAACAGTGGTTGTAGTGATGGCGTGTGCGGTTAATCTCAGTAGTAGCTCAGATGACTTGATCGGGAGCTGGATTGAATTTGAATGTACCAAATCATGGAGGAATTTTCTACAAAATAAAGAAGATCAAGAAAATGAAATTTCCATCTTGCAATCGATGTATGATAAGAACATAGTATTAAATTCTAATACAGGTGATGGAGATGATTTCAACTCTTTGCAGTGCTTCATTGAAATTATTCCCTTGGAACCTCCTATCCTAGTTCAATTTTCGACAGAAAATCATGATGCTGCTGGTAATCAAGCTGCAAACGCCGCATCTGGAAAATCGGAAGAGTTTCGTCCAGACTTCAACCGATCCATCTCAGGAAGGGTTAGAAGTATTAGCAATTATATCACTCATTTGTCACCCATCACTTTGACAGTTATACTACCAAAAGAATATCCTGAAAACCAAAAGCCATTATTTACAGTATCTTGTCTTTGGCTAAATTCTATAGAAATTACTAAAATATGCAAAGAATTGGACAAATTGTGGACTGAATATAGTGGTTTTCCAGTTCTTTATAATTGGATTAGCTGGCTTCAAAATGAAATGTTGAAATTTTTAGATATTCAAGATGTTCTGTTTTTAAATTTTGTAACCAATTGCTCCTCATCTGTTGATTCTAGAGTAATAGTTGAGACCGAGAACCATGTAGAGACAATGTTTTACCTCATAGAGTATGATAGAATGTCTAAGCAGAGAAAATTTAATCTTGAAACTCAAACCTGTCCAGTTTGTTTTGATGATACCCTAGGAGTAAATTTTATTTTGATTAAGCCTTGCTTTCACTACGTTTGTTATGATTGCTTTCAGCACTATATTCTCACTCAAATAGATAATGGGAACTTGACAAAACTCCTGTGTCCTGAGGGGTCTTGTGAAAAAATTATACTGCCTCAACTCCTCAGAATTGTTTTATCAGACGATGAATATGAACGGTATGAAACCTTAATGGTTACTAAAACTTTGGAATCAACTGGTGAGGTGGTGTACTGTACGAGATGCAAATCAATGATTTTAAGGGACGAACAGATAGATGAAATGGCGCATTGCATGAATTGTGGATTTACAATGTGTGTAGAATGCGGAGAAACATGGCATCCTGGTAATGGTTGTACTTCTGCTGATGAGCGTTTAGACCAGCTGGACAAAAAGCTCAATCAAAAAAGAGATAAAAATAGTGAAATTGAAGAACTGCGCCGCAAACTTCAAGAACGTCGTTCCGAGGAGGAACTTAAAAAATCAAACAAAATTAAGGCTTGCCCGAATTGCAAGAGAAAAATTGAGAAAAATGGTGGTTGCAATAAGATGTCATGTCCTTGTGGAGCTACTTTTTGTTGGATATGTAATAAGAAAATTGATGGATATGGTCATTTTAATAGTAGTTGCATATTATTTCAAGTCGAAACAAGAGTGATGAATAGGCCCCCAGTTGGAGATTTTCATGAAGGGTACTTGGCTTTGCAGGTTCTTATGAATGCCAATGAAAACCTGAAATTATTAAGATGTCCTCGTTGTTCACAGAAAAACGCTCGTAGTGGCTCCAATAATCACATCAGGTGCTGGTTTTGTAAAGGTTCATTCTGCTATGCCTGCAAAAATCTCATATCTGGCCCTATTGCAATGCATTATAATGCACAAAGTAAATGCAATCAACACTCCAGTAAAAATTCTTAGCTACATATTAATACAAATTTTTGTTTTGTTATTTTGGAATTATGTTGAAAAGAAATACATGAATCTCTTTAGTATAGATGATTAGCATATTTTTTTCAGAACTATACAACTTAACACAAATATATTTATCTCAGAGTTTCTAGGCCCAATTTTTCCTTCCACGTTCAACTTTCTTTGCTCAAAAGTTTAATGAGACTCTGACTTTTTCTAACTTTCATTGGGGATCATATCGCAAATAAAAATTTTCTAAATATCTACCATTATGTGTAGGGATTGTATTTCAAAAACATTATTTTTGTTAACTTGAAAATAAATGTAAAACTGGCCTAAGTGAGGAAATTATATTTGATAAGTTTGGAATTAATTCCATCATTTCCAACTGTTAAACCCAAAATTTAATTTATTTCAAAAAAATCCAAATTTTTAAATTTAATGATGTTATCAACAATAATGTTAGTATGACATTTCTGAACATTGCAGATATATAGGGAAGAGGAATTCCCATAGAGCTCAGGTTTCACTATCAACTATTGTATTATTTTAATATCCTTAAATGTCTAGCCACATTGCATGCATGTACTAAATCTTTAATACACATAATAAATTTAGAATCAAAATGAATGTGGTTCTATCCAGAACGAGGGCCCAAGGCGACTTGCATCTTTCAATTACGTATTCTTTGTCAGATTTGTCCATATGGGAAACAACACGAATATTAATTTGAGGAAAATTTTACTACACTATAAATTCATAGCATCAAAACAATTAGTGAATTTGGTAATATATTATAAAGTCATAGTGACAAAATTATGGTATTACTACACCAAAATATTTAAAACTGGCTGCTAAAATTTAAAATTCAATTATATATGGCCAATAAAAAATTGCTTTAAAGAGATAACTTGAAATACTTTTGGCATAAATGTTTGTTTACAATAACTGCAAATGTTCATTCCCATCTTCATAAAAGTTTGTTTTGATTTGTTTGGCCGGTCTGCCCAGTCTGTATCAATTGCGGTTTAACATTATTGCAACCAATAAGCATTTGCAAAAAATGAATCTAGCTTTTAATATATTTTTAAAAACTAAATACAAACGCTTCTACATTTTCTATGGTTCTGAAAACGCAACAGAATAAAGATGTATAGCTTCCTATATGTACGTTTTAGAATCCTCTGCAGTCGAGAAACTTTGTATGCGCGTCTTTGTGCTATCTCTGAATTTGTGCATATCGCCTTGGGCGGTTTGTATTAGGGATGTAAATCTCATGATTATCTGAGCTTTAAATAGAATAATTTCAATGGATTTCAAAAAATCAGCGTTCTCATCAAAGAATAGTTTGCACTTTGGTACAATTTTTCACAATTCCCTGAGAGAACCTGTGCAAATAAATGTATGAATATTTCATGATTTCCACTTTTCACCTATATTATTATAAACATTTTGACAATCAAAATATTGGGAAAATCTGCATTTAGATAAAACTCTGGTATTCCTGAATTGTTAACTTGAGAATTAATTTGTTGCACAGAGCTTAATTTTGCATTAAAATTTCAATCTAAATATTTACAAATTTTCTCTGATGATATGTTAATTTAATTTTTCAGTAGAACGATTTTATTATCATTCTCAGTTTGCTTTGCTGTATGAACTCTCACAAACTTCTGTTGTCTTCTTTCTACCAAATTTGCGTTTTCTGCGGCCCACCACCTGCAAACCTCATTTACATCTGGTGTATGCTACTTCTCACCATGTACCTCACATCTGCATCTGATATTGCTTCTATGAATGCCAACTTAGCTGATGATGAACTCTGTAGCTCTAAAGGATTTTATAATGTGCCTATGATTAATTGGCTAAAAGAAAATTTGTGACAAAATTTTCTTCAGTGTTTAAGGTATATTAAAATATAAAATGCTTGCCCATTTTTGAAAAAGACATTGAATTTCTTCTTATCACCTAATATTCACACAATAAAGCGGTCTAAAGCTCATGGGAGCAACAACTAGCAACAACTATTTTGCTTTCTGAATATTATTTCTGCCTTTTTTATTCAATCTTGGAAGTTAAATACTTCACCTTTCCATAGTAGGAGTCCAATAAACTAGCCATTTGATAACCTTTTAAATTTTGATGCTGAATATAAGCTCCACCAGAGCTGGAAGTGGTAAGTTGCTTATTACTTAACTCTCACATATATAAGACTACAGAGCATAAAATTATATTGAAATTCGTTTTTCTAATTGCACTATATATTACTAGGGGAATATTATTGACATTTGATACCTGTTTTTGGACTATGGATCTCCAGATACCCTATATACATTAAAGATAAAATATCTGCTCAAACTGAAATTTTTCAAAATTTCTTTGAAATCTATTATCTACTTTTTTGAATCAATTTCGGAATCAATTGATTTTTTACTGAAACTTGAAGAAAACCAATATAACACAAAAATTTAATGTTAATTTCACTATTATGCATAATCAACAAACAAACTAGGACATATTTTGTATATTTGATTATGGTGCATAGAGTATGCAAATAGCAAGCTTTTATATGATAGACTAGTTGCAAACTATATTGCAAATGTTCATTAAAAATATCAATTTTATTCTCAAACGTACAAGAAACCGGCAGTCAACGCAGATATTTCATGTAGTTCCGATGAAAACATTTAGATCTTGTGTAGAAAATATTTAGAAGCAGCAGGGGCGGATCCAAAGGGGGTGACTTGGGTGACTAGTCACCCTCTTTTTTCAGTAGTCTTCTATCCACAACAGTTAAGTTTAATTTTTAGGTGCTATTTCCTTCCTTTGTGCCTATTTGAAAAATAGAAAGCAGCTTGCTGCCTTTTATTAATGCTGTTTACTTATGTACCACATAGTAGATATTAGCAATACTAAAATCACTCAAGTCACATCTATTGGTATTGTTTTGTGTCTTATTAGTATCCATGTTTGTAATTATGCGTTTTAACTTTTAGTTCAAATTGTCAATATTGTGTTGAAAACTTTTTTTGGTTTTTACTATTGCATGCACTTCTCATGTACATATTTCATGTTGGATTCGAAAAAAAAGCATCCATAGTTAATGTATGCATATATTTTTACTTGTATTTTGAGAGTTTCATATTTTGCTGCAAGTTGCTAAAACGGCATTGTTACTCCCTGAAAAAGGCAAAGGGGCCAGAGGCTTTTTTCAAAACGTTTCTAACAACACCATGTGGGAGCCGCTTTCACCATCATGTTCAGCTTAAAATCCATTTCAAGAAAAAATTCACATCAAGAAATTATGAAGACCCATCTTTGAGTGAAGAAGTGAACAATTGGAAAGTCATAGCTGATTAATATCATATCTATTGTTCTAAGTTGCAACGGTGATTATGTGGCTATGTTGTTGAACGTGAACACCAATTAAAAATTGTTGTCATCTTAAATTTCATAAAATAACTAGAATTGAAATTACGTTCATCCATAGCGCTGAAAGCCATTTAGGTTTTTGACATTGTGTGTGTTATAATATTAAAAATTTCATATCTTAAGACATAAAATAGCTCTGATATTTTTTATAATGTTATCCATTCGCCTAGGACAACATCCACAATAAGCTACTATGCCAACCTACACACCTGTCTCTTATACACAATAATTCCAAAATGGAATTTCCAATGTAACTCTTAAAAATGTCGGACCAGATTATCACATTCAACTATTGCATGCATTTTGTTTATAACAATTACATTATTGTTCATTTTTATTTATTAATCGTAATACCAAAAGCCGCTACTTATTATCAAAAACTTTTAGTTAGTCACTAAAAAGATTAAATTTTGAGCGTAAGAATGACCATGTTACTGAATACAGAAGAAGGTGCAATATATTGTCCCCGCTATATCAATACGATTTCATGCAGCGGCAATTTTATTTAGGCATAAACATGGCAAAGAATCAATGTCTATTCTTGATAATTACTTAAAAGTAAATTCACAATCACATAAATGTATTTTCTATACTTGTTTTCATCGAGCAGCCTCAATATTTAGAACAATTTAGACAATGAGATTAGACCAGAAAATAATTACAAAATAATTTTGAAAAAAATTAAAAATTACGCTTTTACACCGAAAAGGCACAATTGGAGACACAAACATGCTAGACACATTTACCGATTTCCTACACTGAGCTCACCGCATACATAACCAAACACATTTATTATTAATATTATATATTATATATTTAGTTTTTAGTTTAATTGTATCTTTTAGCAAATGTATTGCTTTGACTTTTACTTTTGGAATAAATTGTCCATATGTAAGATTGCATCAAGCCTTTGTCCATCACATTGGGAAATAGTAGAAATTTTCTATTTTATTAAATATTATAATAAGAATAACTTTGTGGGAAATAGAATATTTGAAATGCTTTTTGTGTTTTGATTTCAATTTTCACGCCTCTAATGACAAGCTTTATACAGTAGGTGAAAATTGACACATATATCTTTTGATTATATGAACAATGAATATCGATGCCTTTGTGATTTACACAATTTGGGGTGGGGCGGGTTCTGGACCACCCTCATAATACGCTCCTATTTCATGCGTAAAGTTGAAAATTCAGCAGTGGCTGTTGCCTAGATAAAGTTCACCCCTATGAAAAACTGCTGGATCCGCCAATGGAACAATCTGTATTTCCCTAAAACTTATTAATAGTTTTAAGAATCTGGTTTTGTTAGAAATACAAATCCAAAAAACTGTTCCCAAAACTAAGCTTATAGCATATAGGGTCCTTCTAGACCCAAACTATAAAATATGGTTTGCGGAAGCATTTATGAACATTTTTACTCAGTATTTAGGATGTTGCTTCCTGATATCATTGTTCAATAGCAGCAACAATTGTATATTTGATGCTTACTATTCTTTAATAGACGTTTCCTTCTTATCAGCAACTGCGAAATAGCAATTGTTAGTTATCTAGACACGCTACATTTCATGTCTACAAATCATAGTGCAATAAGGATTGAATTTATAATTACCAAAAAAAGTTGGGCCCCTGTAGACCCAAAATGCGCCAAAGTGCTAACCCTCAGAGAATAATTTTACAATGCACATTATAGTTATTTTTTTAAAATGTTTGATATTTTCAATGTTCTGTTATAAAAATAAGGAATCAAACTACAAATATTACCATAGATTTTAACTTTATGGGTTTCCGATTTGACCTTAAGCAGTAATAACATATAGTTCTATCTGTTGGAATTTACTTGAGTCAATTATAGCAGCTCAACAAATTAATTTTCATAGAAAAGTCATTAATATATTACTATTACTAATGAGTTGACATCAACAGCATGAATTGCAACATAACAGTCCTTTGTAGATGGCCTTATTGCTATGCAGATGTCAACCCTAGAAGACAGAAATTTCATTATACATTTATTATAGAAGCCAAATTATTAAGCCACCCCATAAAATTGGATAATAGCGTATTTTAAAGTTTCTTAGTAATCTTCATCTAAGCACATTATAAAAGTGGGAGTGCTTTTTGGAAACCTTTAGCAAATGATGGGTTGATGTTCAATCCTGTAGGAAAATGTAATCCAGCACATTCTTTGTTTTAACACAATGAATTTTTTGGAAACCTTCCGCTGTACATGGTGAATTTGACAAATGAAAACGTGCTTCAAACTATAGCAAATCTTTCTTCACACAGTTTTAATGTGGTTTCTGTAGTGGAATTTCTGTTATAACCAGCCCGAATGCTAAGCCAAGACCTACTTAAAACATGGCCTGGAACCATCCAGCGAGAGACTTAATAAAGAAGGCCGATATATTTTTTAGGAATTTTATAGCATTTTAATATTGTAATGTATCTACCAATAAATTTAACTTATTTACTTTAAACAATTTAAATATATAGGTTGATGATAATAAATTTTTCAACTTCTTTAGTCAACCGCATTATTTGTTTTTCTTTTTACATTATTACTAAGTACATTACATCAAATATTACATATATAAAATGCAGCACTAATGATATTTACAAGAGCATACTTTAACACTGGATGTCTTGTAGAATATTTGAATCATGAATTTAGAGGTTATTTAAAATTGTATCACTTATTTTGCATGGTAAGGATTCTGGAAAAAGAAATCATTGAATAATTTCAATTGAATTTCTTTAAGGAATGATCAATTCGTCCATGTTAACTTATCAATAGACTAAAAACTAGTGACATCATCAATTAGAGCAGCGCATTTTAAGATCAATTGGGATCAGTGGCTGCAGCTGCAAGTGGTTCAATATCCATAGAATTCAGAAATATAAGACTTCACTTAAGCAATCCACTCTATGAATGCTATGTTCGTAAATGATGGCGTTTGATTTTATTATATTTTTACTTTTTTGCACATCAAAAAATTAAACAAAAGAAATCCATTAGACAACTGTGTATAATGACTGAACGAAGATCCTATTGCCAAAATGAAGTTAAGTTGTTCTTTTGATAAAAGTAAAACAGGACAAAGCAGACGTCATTTAAATAATTTATTACAGTTTTCAACATTGACAAGTTTCGAACATGAATACCAAGTAGATTTGCAACTTTTTTCTATGTGTATGTTAAACACTTCCATCTTCTACTTAAAGTAATGCAAAATAAATGTCAATTCTAATGTTTTTAATAAAAAATACAGTATCCATACATTAAATAGATTGATGATGCACGAAAAAGAATACAATGAATATTCGAATTCAATCTTGGATTTTTCAAGAACTAATTTGTACTTGTATAGATATAGAAAGAGAAGCAATAGCTTCATAAATAGCTAAAATAGAGAATTTTTCCAATAACAAACAATGTAGCATCTTTTTATCGATATTCATGTTTCCCATTGAAAATAGATGTTGGTATAAAGTTCTCCCTTGCATTCAATTCATTTGTATTATATTTGATTTATTGATTATCCAAATGCATTATGCTTCAAAAGACACTAGATAAGATAAGATAAGATAAGATATTCTATATTTAGAGACTTTTATTTACAATTTCAGAAACTGATAAGTTCTCTAAATAGCGTCAATAATGTACAAAAATAATAAAAAAGACATGAAATATATACAAGAAAAGCGTCATTTTAGGCTACGGATATTATAGTCTTGTAGTAGTAGTATAATCAGTATTATAAAATTTGTAGCCTACCCAAGCTTTTCCACAGATGAACTTTTGCTTTAGAATTAATTCCTTAACACGTTTGCGAAAGTGTTTTACATTTTTAATACATTTGATCTCTTGGGGAAATTCATTCCATTGCCTTATTGCATTATTTATAAAAGAATTTCGTTTTATTTTAGATTTATACTTGTTTACAGTAAATCTTTTTGTTCTTTCGTTGATCTTGTTCGAAAATTCTGGGATTTTTATGCAATTATAGGGTGGAAGCAATTTTACAATTTTATAAAATTGAGGATCCGAATTGTTAGCATTAGGCCCTTCAAGAAACATTGAAGAATTAAAATCTCTTCTGCAGAATTTCTACAAGTACCATGGAATTGCTCTTTCGCGACGATTCAATATTTTGCAACTGTTTTTTTATTATTTTTTTCATGTTTATAGCATTATCAAATGATTTTTAAATTTTTCGTCAACAAAAACTTATCACATAAGTGAAATGCTTAAACTGATTGAAAAAAGGGGACTATAGACTTCTATCATTTATTATTGCGAAATGTGCAAAATTTTTGCAAAGCAGAAACATGCACGAATATTCAATACCAACTCTTTCCGCTTGAGGCGCCTGTTTATGGTTGAAATCAATAAATAAATAGTGGTCTACTTTTAAAATCAATTTGCCAAGCTCATTTATTACATGCTTTGGAGGATCTTACTTACTACTTTAAGAATTGACTGTATATATGCTATGATTGCTTTCAGCACTACATTATAACGCAAATAAATAATGCTTGACAAAACTTCTGTGCTCCAGGGAATCTTGTGAAGAAATTATTCTACCTTAACTCCTCAGAATTGCATTGTCAGACGATGAATATGAACGGTATGAAACGTTGATGCTAACTCAGACTTTGGATTCAACTGATGAGGTGGTTTACTGTACAAGAAGTAAATCAAGAGACGAACAGATAGATGAATGTATAAATTTTGGGTTTACACTGTACGTAGAATGCGGAGAAATATGGCATCCTGATAATGTTTACACTTCTGTAGATGAGAGTTTTTAACAGTTGGACAAAAAAGTTAACCAAATGGAGATCGTAAAGTTAAGGAACTCGCAGAAAACTTGAAGAAGATCGCCTCTCCGTGGAAAAGATTAAGAAACCAAACAAAATTAAACCTTTCCCGAAATGTAAAAGAAAAATTTTGAAGAGTGATAGTTTTAATATGATGGCATGTCCTTGTGGAACATTTTTTATATAATAAGAAAATTGATGGATATGTACATTTTGATAGTAGTTGCAAATTGCTTCACGTCAAAACAAGAGTGATTAATACACCACCAGTTGGAGACTTTTATGAAGGGCACTTGGCTTTGCAGGTTCTTATTAATGTCAATGAAAACCTGAAATTATTAAGATGTCCTCGATGTTCGCCGAAAAATGCTCGAAGTGGCTCCAATAATCACATCAGGTGCTGGTTTTTTAAAGGCTTTTTTTTCTATACCTGCAAAAATCTCATATCTGGCGATATTTCAATGCATTATAATGCACAAAGTAAATGCAATCAATATTCCAGTAAAAGTTCTCAGTTCTACATGAGTACAAGTTTTTATTTTGATATTTTGAAATCTATAATACTACAATAATGGAATTGATTTTTTGTGATTCTATACACTGTTTTGAGGCAGTTAGTCTATATAATATTTTAAATTTAATTTTGATGCTTTTATATGTAGCATAGTAGCCTAAAAATGCATGTTAAAAGCTTAGTAAAAATATAAATTTGGAGAAAAAACAGGAAGGGGGCAGAGTCAGCATTAGTTGTGCAAAACAAAATGAGGTGAAATTTAATTCAAAATTTTAATTTTTCCTATATTCAAAGTCAACGATTACTAGAAATTGTTTTGGTGATTAGATAAAAAATGGTATAGAAAATCATTTAAAAACATGTTTTTTTCAAGCAATTTTTTAATTTTCTCTGAATTACTCAGTGTTGGAAGGAAATTTCTGATTACATCTATGAAAATAAAATCAACTACGATGGCATATTGTGAAAAATTTCGCTGAAAATGCATGCATTTAAACAGTACTACCTTAACCAAATGATTCGGCGCATTCACAGATTGGATTATTCGTCACCTGTGCTCATACACACTTGAATAATGGAGAAGCAGGCGCTCATTTTCTGTTGTTAAGGCTACGGTTAGACTACGTGATTGGTCGCATCGCGATTTTACAAAATGTGACAGATCACGCGTGACCAATCATATAGTCTAACTGTAGCCTAAAAAGAATTGCAATGAGCTGTTTTCCAATGTCTGAAGGGTTTGACCCCAGCAAGCGAGTCTTATGATGGCTTGGCTTAAATTTCTCTCTGCATCACTCGCTTGAATAGATGAATGAAACAGCTTTTCTTCACTAAGTTGAAGTATGTCAAAAAGTAGCTTCAATAAATACTCGAAAGTATATAATGATGGCCTTGGCAAGAAAACAGTAATTTTTTGATTTCAGCATTATGTATATAATTCATTCCATGTCTTCATTCAATAATAATACCAACAAGACTTGGGAAGTGCAATATATTGATGATATGTAATGTGGTTTATGTATTTAATAGCGTCAGTATTCATTCAATTCAATAAATATAAATTGATATTTTTGCAATCATATATCAATTAAATATCAATTGATTTTTCAATTGATATTAATATCACTGCAGTGTCACATGACGGCAATGCTATAAATGTAAAACTCTACATGCAACAACTTAAAAACCTGAAATAAATTTTCAAGAGATTGCTTGAAACTTTGTAGCACAAGGTAGAGTAAATGCGTTTCCAAAGGTTCAACCAGAGTCATGGCCTTCCCTGTTGAGTCATTTTCCCCCTCTCTGCATCCTCGATACCAAGCTCGAATGTACAGGTATTAGTTCAAATATTCTGTAACTAAGTTACAGTGAATATATTTTAGTTAAAATATATCTGCCTTTCTAAAATAAATCTGCCATTCTATTAAAAGACTCAATGGAAAAAGTGGAAAATTATTTCATATGACTAATTTATTGAATGCTGCGGGTCCATACCTCCTCCCTAACTTGCAAATGCAAGCCACATATCTGTGTTCAAATGACTCCCTATTAATACACTAAATGCATGAAATGTAGAGGAAGTAATACTGAAGATTTGTAATTATGAACAACTGATGAACAAATTATTGGCACATGTTAAATAAATTTCGAAAAGCATAGTCTACAATAATAATAATCATTCCTTCACTTATCCTAGCTACAACTATTCAATACTAGAAATATTAATGTATCCAGTTCCTTTAATATCAACAATTAACTAGCAATTAAACTTCTCGGGGGTTAGGTCAGGAAGTACATTAGTTGAAATTAAATGAATATGTATATATACAGTATATATATATATATATATATATATATACATATATAATAGTTCAAATGATTTAAAGCAGTCACAATATAGCATTAATTTTTAAGTTTTTTTTTAATTTTAATGAAACTATGACAAAATATGACATTTATGACTTTATAATTTCCTATTATTCTGAAACCGTGGTCTGAAAACCATTTGATTTATGCAAACCGCAAAATAGACCAACAGAAAAAATATGACGTCTATGAATATCAACCTTATTTCTCAATTAATATCGACCTCTTGCGAATGAAAACAGAAAAATATTAAATAGTTATGTCAGAAAGACTTGTTTACACTTGTAAACAAGTGAAATTTTACCGGATACCGGATATTCGGATCCGGTTGTGTAATTGTCGATTTTACCGGATAACGGATTCCGGCACATCCCTAATGTTAGTGGTTATTAACACTGGAAGCATATTTAGAGGAAATGAAGAATATGTTAACTCTTTCTATACCAGACCTATTTACTAGTTCTGACTGAAGGGTTCTCAGAATGGGCAGGAAAAAGCTTAGATTCATATTTTTTATTTACAATAATAAAAAGGTAATTTAAAAACTCTAAACAGAGCGCAAACGAAACAATCATCACGCTGGTAAAATTGGCGACGCAAGGACTGCCGATATATCGGTAGTTATGTTAGAAAGAGTTAAATCTAGCCCCAACCCAAATCCTAATATAGATATTATTATATATACTAAACATTATTTTTAGCATAATTAATTAGTTATAAATTTGTAATTGCATTTAGCGACTGCTTAGCGTGATCTATCTAAATATTTTGTATGATTACACTCTTGTCTTGAACTGACCAAAAACTTAGTAGATATTCACAAAATTGCTGTACGAAGCATTATAATTACATAATCGTTAGTTATGGAGGGAATTTAAATAATGTTCAAAATGCGACATTTTCAAAGAAAAATACTTATTCTTTTCAATTACTTTAGCCCCAGCAATACTCTTTACTTGAAAATTTCAACATTGCATTGAAGCATGTTCCTGAATAGACATGTCCATGCTTCACGATGTATAAATTGCCTAACAGGCTTGGAGAAAATTGTTTGTAAAAGGACGCCAGGCTGCTTAAGGCTAAGGAATGAAAATCCA
This sequence comes from Hofstenia miamia, assembly GCA_900660155.1. Lineage (NCBI taxonomy): Eukaryota > Metazoa > Xenacoelomorpha > Acoela > Hofsteniidae > Hofstenia > Hofstenia miamia. The sequence goes on along the minus strand of CABFPE010000695.1, from coordinate 47,264 downwards.
TTGAAGAACTAAAGTTAGCTCTGAAATTATCAAATTTATAAAATTTTTATGTCCAAAAAGTGTTTATCTTTTGTAGCAAACAAATTTGAATCTTAAATAAAGAAATTGTTGTTGTTTTAAATGAAAATTTATGGTTTGGAACAATAATAATTAATATTTTAGAGAAAGGAGTAAATAAATATTATTAGATAAGATACTGTGGGTTTAAAAATTTTATTGGTAAATTAGTGATTTCTGTATTCCTGTTATGTAAAATGATGAACTGCTATTTTTATAGTATGTTTGTATAATTAAAGAGACTTAGTTTTAATGTGTGAATTAGCTGAATTTTTGATGCGGCTGGAAGCTTTTGAGATACATTGCTAAAAGGCATAATTGAATTAGCCATTATATTTTCAACATTACATATTAATTTAAGAATCAAAATCTATACATATGTATTAAAAGGAGTGAACTTGTTTTATATACGTATCATTAAATTTTGGTTTATGCTGAAAAACATTTGCAGAATTAAATTATCATTAGTTTTAGGTTTAATTCAACAAAATTGAGTTTTAGAGGGGTTTATTCTTAGTTTTAGTGATGCATAATATTGCGGAAAAAAGACATTTTCTTCGAAAAAGTTTATTGCAATTTCAGGAGAGTATTGACGGGAAGTTTGTAGCGCCATCTAGCGTATTACTGCCTCATGAAATACTTGTTATTTACATGATGGGGCCAATTTAGTTTACAATGATTCATAAACACGTGTCTGCTATAGTGACTGATTTCATTACATGTTTGTTAAATATACCGCATGTTATATTAGTTTGCATGCTTACACTTGTTTGTGTACATTACATCACATTTTGTAATAACACACTGCTGACTAATTTATCCGTAAAAATTTTCGATTGCTTATCTGGTTCTATGTACAACGTTTAATTCGTTTTCGGGAGTCTAACATTACATACAAAGGCTACATAACGTTTTCAAAGTACACCACCTTCTCATAGACCCCATGCACACTCGTTATTATTACTAACTCATTTATCCATAAAAAATTTTCCATGTGGTTCTATTGCTTAACTGGTTCTATGTACAAGTTTATTCGTTTTGCGAATCATTACATTACATGCAAAAGAATTCAATTCGTTTTTCAAAATACATTGCTATTTAATTGTAAAAAACCTTATGTTTCTAGTGACCAGCACAACCAGTATACATTATTTGTAATTTAAATGATTTTTCTCCGAAATCTATTGACTACATGCAAATGACTAGAGCTCGTTTTGTATTTTTTAATATTCCATATGGTTCTAATGATTATAACATTAAGAAAATGTTTCTCATCAAATAATTAAATGTTTTGGTTTTAAAAAGAAAACTAATAAATGAATAACAACTGTTTGAATTATAGACATTGGTAAAAATTGTAATGCCTAGCATCGTTACTAAGACTTTTAAATTTTATTGCATGCTCAGTAAATATCATCCAAATAATACAACAAAGCGAAAATCAAAGTGTATAATTTATAGTTTCAGTAAATTGCTAGTAATAAAAATAGAAAATATAAAGTGCATGCGATTAAACAAAATATTCAACATAGCAAAAATCAAGATGTTTAATTTAGTTTAAAGGGTAAAATTTAAAAACATAATTGATTAAACGTGAAATATTATAATATGCATAGGTTATCAACATACTTCGTTATTTGCATACAGATGCACTTGTTGACCCAATCCGTCTTGCCTTTCAACTATCTCCAATGCCCGAATTTGGTAAATTCTTTTATGCCATTCAAAATAGGTGACAGGATTAATGACAAATTACTAATACGTAAAAATCTCATCGTTTTCGTAGCAATCCGATAAAATTAACATATGGTAAATGCCATTGTAAATACACAGAGTTCACGCACTTTCATTTATTATCCTAGATAAAACACGTCATAACTCAAGAATGCAAATAATAAATGTAGAGATGAGCAAACATATGAATGCTCATAATATTTACTAAATTGATAAAATAATTCATTGCTAGTTTTAAAACAGTGAATGCAATGTTTTACAAATAACATCATCCAAATGGAAAGTGTAAGATTTGAATATTACTTAAGAAATGCGAATTTTAATATGTACTTGCTGAAAATACGAAGGGAAGGCCACAGAAATATTAAAATAAAATGGTAAATGTTTGATAAGAGCAAAAATATTATTTTCCAAGATCAAAGACGTACCATTGTTTATAGTATATTCACCACATTGACAAGCAAATTATAATGAATCTACGTTGTTCTTTAACATTAAATGTAATTGAGGGTTAAAAATTTTACAACATAAAACGATTTATTTACAATGAGTTACATAAACCATTACAATTCCAACTAATGATGTTAGAAATTTAAATAAAAAGCTTTTTATTAGGATGAATTATTTAAATGGTTAAAATTTAAACTAATGATGTTAACAATTTGCAGCAAAATCGCTTTTATTTATGATGAAATATATAAAATTATTACAATTTAACGAAATGGTATCAAAATTTACAACAAAACAACGTTTTTATATACAATAAAATATGTAAAATGATTACAATTCAAGCTATTGATGTTAATAATTTAAAACATAAACGTTTTCATTAACAATTAATCATATAAACGAATACAATTTAAACAAATCATGTAAAATTTAAGACAGAAAACGTTTTTATTTACAATGAAATATATGAATAATTACAAAATAAAAATTTACATAAAAAACATTTTCTATTTATGATGAAATATATAAATTGTTGAAATTTAAGCTAGTAATGTTATAAGTTTACATAAAAAACGTTTTATTAATGATAAAGTATATAAATTATTACACTTTAGCCAAATGATTTCAAAAATTTACAACAAAAAATATTTTATTTACGATAAGCATATAAATAATTATAGAATAAATGAATGATGTTAAAAATTTACATAAAAAACATTTTCTATTTATGATGAAATATATAAATTGTTGAAATTTAAGCTAGTAATCTTATAAGTTTACATAAAAGACGTTTTATTAATGATGAAGTATACAAATTATTACACTTTAGATAAATGATTTCAAAAATTTTCAACAAAGAATGTTTTTATTTATGATAAGCATATAAATAATTATAAAATAAACAAATGAGGTTAAAAATTTACATAAAAACAATTTCTATTTATGATGAAATATATAAATTGTTGAAATTTAAGCTAGTAATCTTATAAGTTTACATAAAAGACGTTTTATTAATGATGAAGTATACAAATTATTACACTTTAGATAAATGATTTCAAAAATTTTCAACAAAGAATGTTTTTATTTATGATAAGCATATAAATAATTATAAAATAAACAAATGAGGTTAAAAATTTACATAAAAACAATTTTTATTTGATAAATAACTTTTATGTCAAAACCACATTTGCAAACGTGAAAGTGTTGCCATAGGAAAGTCAACAAAAAATTTCTTAAATCATTGCATTAGATGCTTAAGATTAGATTTATTCATAGCAAAATTTCATAATGTGCTTATGAAACATTGTAGCTGGTTACTTCTTTCTATCTATTTTGCATTAAGTAGAACTTTGTTCACTCTGAAATGGCTCTGCCATTAAGCCCACGTTGAAAAATAGTGTTTTGGATTAGTGGCAGGAGACTTATTGTATTTACGCTTTGGATAAGCAGCTTGGTCTTAATGAAAAATGTCTTAAAACACAAATCAGCCACAAAATTTCTCCAAGAAGTTTCAAACATAATGTATATTGATATTGACATTAATTTTTCAATATATATTGTTTCAACTCCCAGACACTAGCCGTTGTGCAACATTATTTTGTCTACGAGCAGATTAAAATCGCTTGTGGACAATATCTTGCAGCAGCATTGATACGAGAAGAACAAGTGGAAAATATCCATACGTGGTTGAAGAAAAACGAAAAATATCCGCAGCCCATGGCCAGAAGGATCTTCAGTATGCCAGCCAGTGCAGCTGTTTATTATAATCAGCTGACGATAAGCGCTCTATCAACAAAGTCTGTATTTACACAAAAGTTATGTTTTTGTTAAAAACACGTTGGTCCAGCAATTCTAAAATGCTTTGTAATAAAAGCTGTGTTCAATCTTCAATTTGCTATTCATTATTTAGAGATTGTGTTGCTAGCTATTTGGTGGTTGTCACAATAGGTAAGTAGGACTATCCTAACATTATCAGATTAGGTCATGATTGAAACATACATGTTGAGAATTTTTGAGGATTTTAAATAACAAATAATGCCAGTCAAGTATATTTCGACTTACAAAGTCATCGTCAGTTTCTTTACAATTTTTTCCATCAAAATTTACTTGTTTTATGTTTTACTTCACAAAATATTAAAAACTGGAAGCAATAATTTTTTAACATTATCTTCATTCAAATAAAAATTTTCAAAGTGTAGAGAAGTCAATTAAAAATTTGGGAACGAAACAGCCAAGTGTGGAACAAAAAATCACTACAAATATTTTTTAAAATTAGATTGAACAGAGATATTTCATCAAAACTCAATGTTAGAACTAAATGCCATAGAAAATTTAAATTTAGAAAAAGAATCATGAAGAACTGTTTTATTTATTACTGTATAGATCTGTGGAACAGATTATCACCTGAAATTAAGAAGAATCTAATTTTATAGAATTTAAGAAAAAAATTAAATTAGAATTATCACCAAAGAAAAGAACTTATTTGGATATTCACAGAATAAAGTCTGTAACTAAGTAATATCAATTTGCAACTAAGTGGAATTAAAGAAAACAATTTACTTTAAACCTTAATAAGTATTTTTATACTTTTTTGTATTATACAAAGGTTTGAAAATAATTTGTTTTTATTATTATTCATTTTTATTAAATGACAATAATGATATTATCTTCCTTTTGTTAAACTGATGAAGATGCAAATATAACAGAAAGAGCACTTGGTAAATTGACGAACATAAGCATAAAAAATCGATCAAACTTATTCCAAAAATCAAGATTACTAATATACCTTTATGTGAAGACATAACTAACTTTAAGGAATTTAAGTCTAAATTATTTGCTGATAATGAAAATATTCTCAAGGATTTTCAAAATGGAGCATTGTGAATTAATATACAGTAATATAAACAATTATGGCAAATGCAAAGAAATAATAATGGAAAAAAATTAAAGCTTGTTTTTGGAATTGTTCGTACTTTTGATCATTATTATGTGAGAAAATGTAGTAATTGTGGCGAATTTGGTCATTCTACAAAGGTATGTTCAATGAAAACCTCTAACTGTATGTACTGCATGGATAATCACAACTATAAGAATTTCCCAGTTAAAAATATTAAGGAAATGCATAAGTTCATCAACTGCAAAAATTGAAATATGTTTAAGAAATCATAAAATAACCATAACACATTTAGCAAAGAGTATCCTATTTATGAAAATCAAATGGAATTAACTATTTTGAAGACTAATTATGAATTGTAATAAAATTGTATACGAAAATATTATAACCTGCAACAAAGTAAATGAAAAAATTCTAACTAAGCAAAATAAATTAAAATTAGTAAAGACCAATTTCCAGAGTATTATGAATAAAGTTGATAAATTTTACGATGTAATTCAGAATTCTGATTAAAGTACAATAATTGGCGTTGCGGAAACTTGGTTAAAAACTAATGACTACTTAAAAAGTTTAAATGACAAACATTTTAGCTTTCATAGAGGGAGAAGACAAGCTTTAACACATAAAACCAGAGGTGGTGGTGTTTTGCTAAATATACCATGCAAATTCAAACCAATAATCAGAGATGATATTTATGAAAATTATTCTGAATTTGATATCTAATGGGTTCAATTTAATATATGTGTAGTCTGTTATTTGATCAATTTAAGTTATTGCAGCAAGAAACAATCATTTCAATCTTTTGAAGAAAACTTATACAAAGAAATGTGCATTGCAAACCAAACAACAAACTTAGTTATTATTATGGGTGATTATAACCAAAACTATTTGTGTGAAATTATAAAAGGGAAACTATTTAATTGATGTCTTTAATATAGAAGTTCTGAATAAAAACATACCAATGCATATCAACTTTGTTAAGTCTCTTTTGATTGATTATATAAATCATCTCAAGCATTAAAACATATGAAGTTTTTGTTACAGATTTTTTCATATCTGACCACTTACTAACATGTGCAATATTTAATAATATAAAGATTCAAACAGGTTCACGGATATATTGCACTAAAAGATTTTATTCAAAGACATATTTTAGCAACAATAATTTTTTGAAAGAATTGATCAACTTAAATTGAAATGATTATTACTTTGATACAACAATGGATCAAAAAATGACTTTATAATTGATAATTTAACAAGTATTTATCATAAGCTTTGCCCTATTACAAAGATTCAAAAACGCAATCTAAAAATTTGTAATAAAACGTGGAAGATATGGATATGTAAAGAAACAAAAAAATGCATTAGAAAAAAGCAATTATTTGTCAAAACAGAATGAAAGCCAACTATGATCATTATAGAACATTAAGAAATAAAAACTCAAACAATGCAATTTTGATCTACAAGCTTTTTTACAAAATTCTTTTAATGAAAAAAAATCTGTTAAACAAAAGTGGTTATTTTTTTCGAATTTTTTAAATTTTAAAGAAGAAAATGAAATTTCTTATATAGTAAATGATAATGGTGAATGTATTACAAATGACAAAGAATCAGTAATATTTTAAATGAAAGATTTGTGAAACTAGGAATTAATAACTAAAATACAAAGTTTAAACATTTCTATCATAAGCATTGCAAAATTAGAAAAATGATGATCCCTATAAACCAAGATTTTTTACCTTAGTAGAATTTTACAAAGAAACGGAGAAAATTAATTGAAAGAAAGCAAAATGTCATTGTGAATTTCCTGCTTGGTTGTTGAAAGGTGCCTTAGATATTTTATTGAGACCTCTGTGTGACTTATTTAATCAATGCTTGGCAGAATCAACTTATCCTGATTACTTACAAATTGCTAAAGTTACACCAATATATAAGAAAGGAAGCAAAGATCTTGCAGAAAATTAACAACTAGTTTAAGAATTAACAGTAAATAATAAAATATTTGAAAAATTATTAGACAACCACATTAGCCTATATGTGGAACAAAATGAATTAATATCAAAACATTAGTTTGCATTTCAAAAAGATGCTTTTACAAATGATGCTTTACTTTATGCTGTTAAAGACGGGAGATCAAAATTAGATAGGAATGAAAAAATATATATAGCATCACTAGATATTTCAAAGACATTTAATTCAATAAACCATTCTATTCTATTAGAAAAGATAAAGCAGATTTATATTTTTAGTGATCCATTAATAGAGTTTTTAAATAGTTATTTAAGTAATAGATAGCAGTGTGAAACTAAAAGAAGAAATATCAAATTCATTAGAACTAAACCATGGAGTACCACAAGCATCAGTACTGGGTCCATTAGTGTTTAAGTCTATGTAAATGGTATGGATCAGTACATTAATGGAAATCATATACAATTTGCATTGATTAAAGTGTCGGATGCTCTTTTTTAACAGTAATTTGTTTTTGGTCAAATGCTATAATTCAAATCTCTCAGCAAAGAAATGAATTGCAAGAAAAATAAATTAACAAAATAATTAACTTGAAAAAATAAATTTACCAAAAAATTTACAATAAATAATTAGTAAAATAGAATTAATTTTTAAAATGGTGCTGATGTTTTCAAAATTTCTTTGTTCTATTTTACTTGACATGTCATAGTAATACGTGGTTTCAGTTTTTAATGATGAACGCATAATTTAAAGCATTTTTCACCCCAATTAAAGATGTTTTCACTTTAAAAGATTTTGTTTATCAAATAATCATCTTGACATGCAAGAGATTGAAGGTGCTAATAGTTCTCAGAGTAGTGAATTTGAGTGGATTTTTCATTATAAATGTTAAAAGATTAAATTAACTAACTTTGTTTGCCAATTTACAAACATTTGCACGTTTAAAGTGGTGATGTATCATGGAATAACAAATGTGTCATCGTATTTATGCATTAAAGTTACAAAGCAGCAAACCATAGTAATGTTTGTAACTACTCAAGAGTCATAACAAAATAAGGTGAACATGTGAAAAACATGCAGTTGGTTGTTTTATCAATCATGACGCCTTGTTTGAAATCTAGTGTGTTTTTCAAGTTGTGTGAAATGCTTACAACAGCATTTATTATATTAAAGAGCTATTCATTTGTTGGATGACGAAATATACATTATTGTGGTAAGTAGTATATATAAGGGAGGCTTGAATGCACAAAAACGCCTCTGATTGGTCGAGAGCTTATGACGTCACATGTCACAGGACAGATGATGAATATTGGAGGCAGGGTTTAAGTGCTGACTCAGCTACTTAACAAATGTTGATTGACAGCTCTACTACCCAGCAAACAATAAGTTGTCATTTAGTTGTCGGGCCGACACCTTGATGTCGGGTCTCGCATTCTAATCATACACCAGCTAGTGGTGGAAATGTGCATTTATTACCTTTACTGTTTTTGTTTACTGAGTGAGTAATAAACCCATTGGTTAATGATTCTTTTGCACAGTTTTCGTGCGTTAGATGTGTTCAAAGTATGCATTATGTATGTCTCTTTCAAATTGGATTTACAAATGATGTTACATGGAATGCTGGTAGAACTATATTATATTTAATTTACTACGTATATTAAATAAATGTGTGTTGAAGATATATTCGTCAATTTATTGCTTATTTTAATTAATTAAACATTAAGTAATGATAATTATTTTAAATGTTATATTAGGATATTTTTTCACTCCTATTAAGATCTGTATATATATATATATATATATTTTCAATGTGAAGAATTTTATATATTCTTTAATGATATATTATTTAAGCAAATCGCCATGATGCGAAAATACATTCAACAGTAAATTATGCTAACTGCTGTTTGATCGAATGAGTTCTCAACTTCTTAAAGCATAATTGTGAATGCAAGATCTCAAAGATTCTTGAAGACACATTTTTTCACAAATCATAAATATATGAGTTTTAGAATAGAAAACAATCATTTCCGAATTCATTGCTGAATAATGTAATTGTGCAAATGACAGTCTACAGTCAGTGGTGCAGTAAACCAAATATTGAGGCAGTACTTCGTTCCCAATTCGCCTGCATCAAGTTGGGATAAATTTAATATATATACATGATTTGACTAAAGATATATACACTTTTAGAAGATCTCTAATATTTGCTTAAAAAGTATTGTTTTACACTAATAATATATTCAAAAACTGTTGCCATTGGTTAATGATTCTTTTGCACAGTTTTCATGCGTTAGATGTGTTCAAAGTATGCATTATGTATGTCTCTTTCAAATTGGATTTACAAATGATGTTACATGGAATGCTGGTAGAACTATAGGTCCTTAAAAAGTATTGTTTTACACTAATAATATATTGAAAAACTGTTTTAGCTAATGTATCAGAATATTCGATGATGACCTTTGTATTGCAATAAACACTTTAAGTATCTAATTTTATTAAACAAATTTTCCAAAATGATAAAGACCAATTTTTGTTTGTTATAAATGTCGTTATCAAAATTTCAATAATGTAGTGTGTCCATTTTGATACAGTTGAATTTGTGGATTCTTTCTCTATATTTTCATATATTACTAAAATGCTTCAATTTATCTGATGTGAATTGTAAGATAGTTGAATATAAGCCAAATTATTTTTTTAAAGGATTCAGTAGGTATATTTCAGATTTAGAATGGCATCAAGATCTAGCAAGCATCGTCGTATTGTGGCCATTTCTAAGACATTGCTTTCAGATCTGCATATGCTTAATTCATTTTGATCTTACTAAATATTCCAGATCTGCATAAATATTGATGGACTTCCACTTTTTCGATCTTCTAGTGTATCATTTTGGGTTATTTCGGCAACCTTTCCTCTTATTGAAATTGGAGTTTTTGTTTTAGGAGCTTTTCAAGTATGATAACATTACTTTTCCAAATCTAATTTTGTAGGTCATTTGTTCAATTGCAATAAAGCTTAGTAACATTAAATTAATCATTAAATATTGGAAACTTTAATTGTTATCAAACTTGACAGGGTTCAACTAAGCCACCACTACAATCATTTTTGCAGCCATTGATTGATGATCTTTTAACAAAAAAGATTTTGGTAAAATTCTTTGCTTTGGATGGTCCAGCACAATCATTTATTCAACAATAATCCATTTGAATATCGTCTATTTTCGAATGTTCGTCCATTTCTGACAAAGCCTGTTGATTGCTCACACAGTAATATTCAAATATTCATTTATTGTTTTCCCTTTTTTATAGTTCAATGTATATTTTTACAACTTTTTACTTTCATCAAGTTAGGTATATATGAACATTTAATTGTTATTTTATACTGTTTTAGTTCACAATGTTTACTATTGTAGAGTTTTTGTCTGATGGTTGCTGTTAGTATGTGCCAAATTCCTGGCTTATTGGGCGAAAACATTGTTGGCCATTGCATAATGCTGATAGTTTGTGAAGAAATTGCGTTGCGCCTTCATCTGAATGGGACGAATATGATTGCCGAATTCTTGGAACTGCTGGTAAGACATTGAGATTTGTATACTTTGCGGATATATCACTGAAAATAGTTATTTGTGAAATTTAACAAAAAAATTTTGTAAATTAAAATGATCTTAGATTCACTCAAGGCTGCTATCAGCACTGCGGATGTGCAAACTTCGGTGAGAGGAATTCTGAATGCGATGTTTCAGAAAGATTTAGCCTACGAAATCAACAATACTGGGGCTAATAAGAAGTTGGGCTTTTTGAATTCTGCATTTTTTCATTTGCTGACAAGTTTGTTTTATTTCATATTGCATTTCTTAAGTACACACTTATTTAATTAGATGTTATTTTTACAATTCATCAAGTGAAATCAATATCAATACATTTAACAGTGTATTTTAGAAACTGTAAGAATAAATGAATGCACAAAAATGCCAAGGATGAGAAAACTAAGGATGCAGCATGGCGATTTTTTAAGAGTTCTGCCAATCAATTATTTGGAAAAAGAAGAGAAGCAGGGGCTGCAGATTAACTCATTATGCTACATTAGTATTTTGTACTGTTTTTCAAATATATTGTACTTGTTTAGCCTTAAAATGGACAATGGACCAAATTAAGTGTTTCATATCAATTATTTTGCATATATGCTACATTTTCAACTCTGAAGATAGTTTTTAGATTATGTAACGTACTATCAATCAGAGTGGTTGTTTAGAAACAGAGTGGCTACATCGTGATGCTTAAATTTCTTTTAGTTTTGTAAGTAATTTTTATTTTTCTTATAACTGGTTACTTTAGCTGATGCATCCCTGTTTTGAAGGATATATAAACGTTGTCTTCTTTTGATTTTGCTCTCCAATTTTCTAATTGCAAGGTATTGATATTTTTAACTTCTTATTTTAATAATTGCTGTGCACATTTGCATGTACAGTTGTATGTTAATTTGGTCCATTGTCCGCAATTTTATCAAATTTTTATTCAAGAAGTGTCATTTGTATCATCACTTTTCATGTAAAATGATGGCTATTACAGTAACCCTATATTTCATTTATAAATTCATGAAATTTATTCTGTAAAAACACA
>CABFPE010000694.1:243240-253398 GCA_900660155.1 Hofstenia miamia | reverse complement strand
TATATATATATATATATATATTCATATATGATTCTTCATGCATGTAATTGATTGGATATGCCCAATAACAATCCTTAATTTTGCTCTTAGCTTTGTTAGATTTTCACGGTAACATTCAGATTATTCCATAGTGCGCTAGGATTAAATGTAAGAGTCCTTACGATTAATTTTATTGAAAATTTTATTTGTTCTTTGACTGAATAGAGTAAATAGAAAATTTTAAGAATTACATACATTTATAAACATATGAGCTAAACACAAAGATTGGTACTGAATAGAGTAAAGTGGAGACAAAATATTATAAGATAATTGAAGTTCATTGACTGATTGATGCTTATCAATATAATTTATCGATCGTACAGCCCAGTTGTATATTCTTGCTAAGGATGATCGATTGTATGTTAATAATTTCGGATATTTTTTTGATTCTTCGGTGAAAAAAATAGTATTTCATTTAGGACTATTTAAGCAGTTTCATATTAAAATTCTTTTATTTAGATACAAAAAGGCTTTAAAAGCAAACTAATTTTTTCATGATATATTATATATATATTTTTTTTCAATGTAATAAAGTCATACATTAGTATATTGAAATAAATTAAAAAAACATTAAATTACTAGTTAAACTCATTTTGCTATAATTGTGAATAAATATAAGCATAAACCTCTCTTTAATTAATAGATTAATTTTTCCCGCTTGCGAAATTTCGTTGTTATTCCATGCTCACACAACAAAAACTCTTTTAATGGCGCCACTGACATCATGTCGATCAACAGTAGAGGTCACTTGCTCCAAATTGCTCTGTGATAAAATGAGAAAAATTTGATATGAACTATATTAAATTTGAAAATTGTTGGAAAACTTTGATTTACTATTGTGCTACACATAGATTTATATCAATTTAAAAAATAGTAATACTGTAAATTTTTTATAGTATTTGCATTAAAGGAATAGATGGAATTATCATTTTAAATTTAAAAATATGCAGAATCAATATATTAGTTGATAACTGTCTGCTCTACAAAAACAATAAAGAAAAATTAGAGGCTTTATAGGTTACAAATAGTTTTCTCTTGAGCTTATTTTTGTTTAAAGTACTATTATTTTTATAAATTTTCTCAGCAAAAATTTGGAAGGATTTCCTCTCTTTTTAAGAATCCTAAAGCCATGCCTAAACAGTTGCATTTAATCATATTTTGAAGGAAGTTAAAAATGCTGATTCAGCAATCAGTTAGATACAGAATTCATTTCGTTTAGAAGAGTAAGAAATTTCATATTAGTATTAGCAAAACATGAAATAGAAACGAAAAACGCGAGTCTCTAATATTGGCCACTAATCCTAATTATAGAATAAATAGTGAATTATATATTAAAACATTTCAAAAATGAGAAAATAAATATTTACATTAGCATTGACACGGTACGACGAATTTACGCTTAACTTCGTCAATGACTAGGGATTTTTAAGGAAATGTAGTGGAATGGAGCCTATATTTATACAAATCAAAAAGCCCCTTTCTGACTTTATGGATTTGTTTAAAAGGGTTGTCGCCATTCTTCCTATTTTTATGCTGAAAATATGTTGACTTCAAGACATCGTGTGATTTTTCAAGTTCTTGGCCACTAAACTTCTTAATCCTTGAAATCGTTGCAGCTGCGTGGGAAGTTGATAAACTAAATAGACATAAATATGTACCTAAAACAAAAAATACTAAAATAGCAGAAGTAATCCAAATTGATCAAAAAAAATAAGAATTATACTTTAGAAAACAAGTTAATTTCAGAAATAGATACTATTTGTTTTAGATAATTTTTTAAATTTTTATTTACTGCAATATTAAAAAATATATTAATATATATATATATATATCCATATACGAAGAGAAAGAGTGATTGATCATATCAACAGTGAAAAGCAACATACATTATAAGTTCACGCCTAACTAGCATACCTAATATATGAATGTATGGTGTAACCTTGTTATTAATTCCCGGCATAACTACACTGCTATCAAGATAAGTAATTTTTGCTAATTCAAACACAGTCCAGCTTGAGACGCTTGAATCCTCCACAAATGTACATATTTGTTCATATGTGTCAATGAATAGCTGCCATGATTTCGAAACAATCTTTTTATGTTCACTTGTTCCACAAACAAAATCAGCCACATCAATAGAATACAAAATTTTAAGTCTTTCTAATGCGATAATAGAGGACAACTCAATTTGTGGCTTTGGCTTTTCACTGTCTACATAGACATTGAATGATATTCCCAACGACTGAACACATTCAACAAATGTTGTAACATGTACAGGGGAGTAGCCAGCAATCTTGGCTTTACAATCCAAGTTGTAAAGATATTCGACCAGAGGCTTCAACAACCGGTCAGATATTCTAAATATATTAAATTGATCATCAATAGAATCTAACAATAGCCAAAATTCAAAAAAATGAATTTGAAAATTCACATGAACTATACACATATTGAATATCACAAAATAAACTTGCATTGTTTGATAGATAGAACTAACATATAATTTCAAATGATTTTATGAAATTTATGATAAATTTACTTACATATACTGTAAGTGCACAAGATGCACTTATATCTATATCATATATTTAATCACAAAAAACTGTAATTTACGATGTGTTAATTAATGACTTAGAAAATGAAATTTATGATACCATGTTTATTTACCTAAGCACTATAATGCACTAGTGATTTATAATATTTAACATCTGAAAATACTAAATATGGTAACAGAAATTAGTCTTACATGCGAAACACTTTTGTTATATATTCGCCTATATCTATATATAATATATATACCATATATATATATACCTCAAAAAAAAGTGAAACTCATAAATAAAAATATCGCCAAAATTGAATTCAAGAAGTGGAGGTCTTTGTCTTCCGAATTTTCCGAGTATTTCAACTGTAGGTGGTCGTTGTGCTGCCTTCTCAAAATGGTCAATATCAAATAACATATCATGTCGATCATTTTTACTTATATGGCAATATATGCAGCGAATATGTTGTGCTCGCAGATTTGAGAGCCATTACTGTTAGAAGAAATTTCATATCCCCTGATAGAATGTATTTGAAACTGCACATAACGTCTTTGATTGTGATTAAATCTTCTTTAATAAGCGCATTAATGTCTGAAAAAACATCTCTAAAACATTCTTTATTAGACTATATTAAAAGTATAAATTTTCAAATTTAGAAAATATTTACTATGGTACATATACGCATAAAAAGTAATCTTTTCAGGCATGAATTCATTAGGAGATATAAATTGTTATTCCAATTATTATTTTTAATTGCTAATAAATTAAACCTGAATGCAGTATTTAGTGAATTGTAGTCTTCATTACCCTTAGCAATGGCAATTAGGTGGCATGAGTTAGGGCTATTGCTACTTTCATTGCTGTGGTCTAATAGAACAGCCATATTTTTCTGTACAAAATTGTTTAGCGGTGTAAATTTTGCACCATCCCCACTAACTTTCACAGAGAAACTGCTCATTGTTGCTTTGTCTAAAATAATGTAAACATACTATTGGGAAATATTAATGATTTCATCAAATCAATAAAGTAGAATTTTCTGCACTTTCTTTTCTTTTTCGACTTTATATATATATATATATATATATATAGGGTGCGTCAGGTAAATTGAGAGTAATTTTAAACTGTGTTCATTAGGAATTGTGAGTTAAAATCATCTGTTTGATTATTTGATCAATTAATACAACATCTATTCTAAGTTATTCAGATTTTCTGATATTTTAGATTGTATTATGTTCTCAGAATACGACAAAAGAGTTGCCATCCTCATTGCACTTGACGCCGGGCGGACTCCAANATACAGGGTGCGTCAGGTAAATTGAGAGTTATTTTAAACTGTGTTCATTAGGAATTGTGAGTTAAAATCATCTGTTTGATTATTTGATCAATTAATACAACATCTATTCTAAGTTATTCAGATTTTCTGTTATTTTAGATTGTATTATGTTCTCAGAATACGACAAAAGAGTTGCCATCCTCATTGCACTTGACGCCGGGCGACCGTGTATCGAATTACCGCTGCTCACAATTTAGAAGAAGGTGTATCTGATGCTAAACGATCATTTTATCTCACGCCTCCGTAATCACATTGACGATGACCCAACAACATAAATGAGAAAACTCGCCAGCATCATGGAGGTTAGCGAAGCGACAATCAGGAGAGCAGTTCACCAAGACTTGCAGTACAAAAGTTACACCCTTAAAGTCAGACAAAAGTTAACTGATGCACAAAAAGAAAGCAGGTTAGAAAGATGCAGTCTCCTTGTTACTTCATTGAAACATCGAACAGTTGGAATGACACGATTTTTCTCTGACGAAAAAATTTTTGTTGTTGATGAAAAGCATAACAAGCGAAACAGCCGTTATTTGTGTAGAGACCCAGAAGATGTTCCTGTGGTAAAGAAAACAAAATTTCCAGCATCTGTTATGGCGTTGTGCGTCTTATCAAGCAAAGGTGATGTCATGCCACCTCATTTCTTTGAAAAAGGTCAAGCGGTTAACCAACATGTGTATCTGAAGGTTCTCAATGATGTGGTCAAACCTTGGATGGATGAAGTATCAAATGGCCAGGATTATGTTTTCCAACAGGATAATGCGCCTGCTCACACCTCAAATCTTGTTCAAAACTGGTGTGATGAAAATTTGCCCATGTTTTGGGCTAAGAACATGTGGCCTCCAAATTCACCTGATGCAAATCCATTGGACTTTTACTTTTGGGGCGTGATTGAGTTAATGTCCAACAAATGTCATCATGAGAATGTCAACTCACTTCGAGATGCAATCAATGAAGCCTGTGCCAATGTTGATCCACAGCATGTGATCTCGGCCTGTAGCAAGTTTCGGCCACAGCTTGAAGCCATAATTGAAGCTGGCGGTGGATACATCGAGTGATTATCTCTAACTTTTTTGCATTGTATGATTACTTTTTACTATGTAAATGATCTTAAATATATGCTTTCTTGCGTTATGTCCTCTTTTTGACTAATGAAGTTCACTCTCAATTTACCTGACGCACCCTGTATATATAAGCGTCGGCATCCTCAGTTTTCCGTTCTCCATCGTTCTTATCTCGTTTCGCCATTGCCACACATACAATATTGCTGCTAGGCGTCCCGCGAATATAATCATGCTGCTGACGTCATGTGTTTTATTTTAGTTCTGCCATTCGCAGGTAGTTGTGTGTTATTTACATTCAGTTATTGTATGTTATAAATAGGGCAAACGTGCGCACAATCACTTAATAAAAGTTTTAGTTCTTTATAGCTAGGTCATAATTCTTACTAGCCTATTATCCTAGATGGTCATGAGCAGCTAAACTTGCTACGGAGATGAGGGGGNGGGGGTTGCGCAGTGGGTCATTTAGCAACAGGATGTTCTCGGCGGTCTGGTCACTGCACAAGCTCGTTCCTGTCCGGGGTTTCAGTTGATCCAGTGATGTTCGTTACATGCATTTGATGAATACTAGCTCTTCTTGCCACATGAACTCCTAGTCGGCAGCTGCCTTGGTTAAACTATAGACACTATTTAGTCCAGATCTCTAGTAATCTATGCATTGTTTCGCGGGCAGTGCTATTACTTATAACTAATCGTAACTGCTCTCTAAGCTCTGGTGAATGGAGGTCTTTTGCCTATTCGATAGTAGATACTACGCTCTCATCCTGTTATTACTATAATACTCGTGCTCGTTTCATTGTTCTAATAACTCTGATGATGCTGGAATATATATATATATATATATATATGTTATTATATTAAGCAAATTTTACATATATTTGTACACTGCCATATCTTTGGCAAAATGGGATTATGTTGATCTCGTGATGCATACCAGGTCCCACAAATTTTAAACCAACTGGTATATATATAATTATATAATTCAATATATATATATATATATATATATAAAATTAAAAATAAGAAATCGTTCTTAAACTATTGTAACGGTTTGAACACACCTAGAATTTATATTGAAATTAACAGAAATAGAAATAAAATTGAAATAGCCTTGCTATTCAACCAAAATCAACTTGCCTAAATCAATTATATTTTTTATGTATAAAATATAATATAAACCCAAATAGTGGTATGTATCAATGTCATATTTAACACTACATAATTATGTATAAATGAATGTTATTTTTCATTGCCTCCTTTATTGCTACAAGCGATTCTATAAAGTCACTTGCGAAACATGTTCAGTCATAAGTGGCAATTTGTCCTGTTGCAAAGACTTGCTGCTTGACCAAAGTAGTATATGCAAAACTTTTTTATTGGAAAGACATTGGATAAAATATTGCAAAATCAGGAGTCCAACTTTTTTTGTAGAAATTTTCTTAAACAATGATCTATTGATAAATCATGTGCTTGACATAAAATATGTATTGTTGATGTTTCGTAAAGCTTGCAACCTTATTTTTACTGTTGCATCCACATTAGCGCTTATTTTCTAGGAGTTTTACCTGTATTACAAAGCAAGATTTATAATCAAAGAAATTAAAATTTAGGTATAAATATTTGGAAAAAGTGACAAAGGGCAGATTACAAGTTGGGATACTGTACTTAAATTTAGAAAACGCAATTTTTCTTAGAGAATGTGCTTTATACAATTAAAATTTTGTTGTTTTACTGGCTTTTTGACCGGTTTCCAACCGGTTACAACCGGCCGGTCATAAAATTTCGACTGCGACACCTCTGATATAAACAATTGCAGATTCTTTGCGAATGTAAAAAATTACATAATTCAAAATAATACAAATCACTGTTTTTTTTTAGTTTAAACTTATCTGTCAGAGAAAATTAGAATTTTAATAAAATAGTATTTCATTAAACTTTACTACTTTATTAATTAGCAAATTCAATTAACTAGAGATACGTATACAAAGAGATACATAAACCTTTTCAGTAACTTATGAGCAAAAACGTTTAACAGTAATAAAAGTAATTTTAAAGCTTTTCATGTAGTTCAAAATTATAATTGGAAAATGAAAACTATTAGGTACATTTTCAAATCAAATATTAGATTAGCATAGCAAATAAGCAAAACAGGACACTTTTAACGTGATAAATAGCTATAATTAAGGTCATATTACTACTAGCTGTTGCCAAATATGAAAAGAAATTGAATTTGCAAAAAATATATTTTTGGGCCTCCAGCATTTTTTTAAAAATCAAATATAGATAAAACTTACGGATGAATTTAGCCGAGCGTCTATTATACAAATTACTGGAAAAAATTTGTGTTGATCTTCTTCAATATTCAATAATTTAAGGTATTTGTCTACTTCACACGATTTAACTCTTAAATTCATTAAATGCAAAATTGACTCGAGATTTGCAAATGATACAGATACGATCTTTACATTATTGTATAGTATTAGCGTTAACCAATTAGAATTGATGATGTAATTGAGCATCCGCAAGTTGGCGTTTTCATGAAATTAAATTCAATTGCATCTACTTCATTTTCCCTTTATAAATTGACATATGGGATAAAATTTTTTTCAAAATTTTGACTCGTGAAGAACTATGGCTACGAACAAATTTTTTTTTGCATTGCATTATAAACTAATAGCATTTAAACAATTGATGATGAGCTAGTTAATCTATTAAATTTAAGATATATAAATTTGTAAAAAACCTCTTTCACTTACAGTTAAGCATAGCGTATAATCTACGCCGCACTTTCACTAATTACTTGATGACATCACATGGCACTGCTTAAATTTTTTGTAATGATTTGTTTTCATATGCCTTACTAAAGTCTATCCGCTAGTGCTAAGTCTATAATACTTTGTCCTAAATTTTTCAATCACTGTCTTGCCTATCAGCAACTAATAGCAACATCCTCTACAGTTTCTTCCCTGGGAAACATTTGTTCTTATCGATTTATCAAGTCAGTCTACTTGAGCTACTGAAATTAGCAGCTTTCATTTTATTAACCTGAAGTTGATTTCGTCACTTTATTTAACGAACATCAACCCTGGCTCAACGCATATACACATACTCTTGCCATTCTACAGCTACTATCTCGTCCACACTAGTTAAGTTCTTCAACGTTTATCATTTACTTCATCTTTGCCTAGAGTGTTCCTGCTATTCATCATCCTTAGAGCTTACATCAATTATGCTGTTGCAATAACTTCATTCCCTTGTTAAATATTTTTCTTCTCTTATCAGGATTTACCCCACTTTGCTGTGGTGTCAGCCCAGTCCACGGCGAATTTTCCTTCTTGAGTCTCGAACCTTCGATAATCTCTTGCTAGAATAGCTATTGACTCATACCTTTAAGTTTTTGGTTTAATGCTACCAGCGTCTAATTATGTTGTTCTTTTGAAGTTTCTAAGAAATTCCGCTTATCTTGCTCTGTCTTCCAATCCCTAATTAAGTTGCTGCATCAATTTTTTTGATATAATGCAATCTTTATGGAATTGTTATAAATTTATTCGAATGTTCAGGGTTGCCGAGGATCTGGATCGAAAAATTTATCCATCCTATCTATTGATATCGACTGGATATGCATCAGAAAATAAATTTGGTAGATATCGATGAATAACTGTAATTGCAAAAAAAAGCTTACTATGAACAATAAAAATTTACTCTCATTTTAAGCCAATCGCATTAGGCCTACACTATGAGAGCCTATGACATCTCGATAAAACGGAAACTGACTAAGCTCCTTCTAACGCGCATATCTCTTGGAAAATCCTACCTCACATGGAAATACAAATAATTATACATGCAAGTATATTAATAGTCATACATGTTGCACTAACATGAAGGTGTAATGTACAAAAAATGACATTTAAAGGATTTCTGCATATTGTTGCCCTCTACAAATTTTTCTATGTAACATTCCTTCCACATCTAATAAATTTTACGAAAAAAACAATTTTGCCAATACAGAGCTGGAAGCGGGTCGGTTCGGGTCGGGTTCGGGTCGAGATTTTGCAAGGCGTTTCGGGTTGAAATCGGGTTGGATGCTGGCAAGAATTAAAATAGTTTCAGAGAGGTAAACTAGATTATTTATTGTGTCGATTCTCTCCAACATCAAACGAGATTTTTGTTTTGATAGACGTTGTACTTAATTACCTTGATGGACATCACTGAAGTAGGTTGATTGATTGACTTCGTTAATTGGCTTGATTTTAGTTAGTCTGTATATAGCTTATACTCACACTGACGAGATGTGTACAGCTGCGGAGCTAACGTCAGATTTATGTTTAAGCCTGCTAGTGGCCGATCAGAATTTGGGAAGAAATGCAATACGGTTGAGCGGCTTGAAGAAGATGGATCCCGACCACAAACAATCAACGGCTTTGTTGTCTGTAGTAAATGCAAGCTAGTCCTGAAATACGACGCCAAAACTACCGGATCATCCACTATCAAGCTGCATGCGGACCAGTGCAAGGGAACCACCAGTTGGTTATTATTCAAACCCTGCCTAAGCGATTACGTCTAACGGGAGCACAGAAATCTGACATCAAAGACGATGAGTTGGCATTCTGTTATCTCGGCCACAACTCATTCAATGCTTTAGAAAGTGAAGGTCTGTGCAAGCTTATCCAAGCTATTATCGATATAGCGGGTACAAAAGCAAAGTTCAATGCGTCTAACGTTCTCTATTGCAGAAAAACTATTTCTGAACTTAGCAAAGTGAAGGTAGCAGGTGTGAAGGAGAAGATTCGTGAGAAATTGAAGCAGAACGTATGTCAGGAACAGTTGCCTTTGACGATGGACCTCTGGACAGATAATCATAGGAAATGCTCCTACTTGGACGTTCATGCGTTTTGGATAGAAAATTTCATTATGCAACACTGCATGCTGGCCTTTCGCCACTTTGGAACAGCACGACACACTGGTCCAGAAATACTCGAAGCTGTGAAGGCAATTATGTTAGAGTATGGTATTCCTCTTGATGCATCTACTACACTTACCACTGACAAGGGTTCCAATGTTGTTGCTGCCTTACATTAAGAAAAATTTGCACGCCTGGACTGCTTGGCGCACCGGCTACACACGTGCTGGACAACCATGTGGTCCGAAACATGCCAGGCGGTTCCGGAGTTACATGATTATGACACAA
>CABFPE010000694.1:215374-232452 GCA_900660155.1 Hofstenia miamia | reverse complement strand
TTCAAAATATATATTAAATTTGATATAGATTATATATATATATATATATATATATATATATGCATAATTTGAATTAAAAATACCATGCAAGACAAAATGAAAAAATAAAAAAATTGCGCAAGTCAGAGTCGAACCCGGATCAACAGCTTGGAAGGCTGCTATGCTACCACTACACCACCTGCGCTCGAAAATATTCTACATTATTTCGAGTTTAGAATTGCTTTTTAAGAAAGAAAACAATATTCATTTCAAGTATGTTTTATTATCATGTAATTGATTGCGTCATTTTGTTTTGCGGTTAGAGGGCTACAACAATTTGTGCTAGAATTTCTTGTAATGGGATGCTCTGCGAAAATTTTTTGAAAATATACAAAATATAGACTTTAGAAATGCATTTCACAGTATTGCTGAAAGCATGATCCAACATGATTAATCACCAACGCGATTAATCGAGATTAATCGGATTTATTAATCGATCGTGCTGGTCAAGTAGATTAGATTAATCGTAAACAGCGTGCTCGATTAATCTAGATTATTCAAATTATGTTGATGCTTATGCATTCAGTTACGTGTTTTCGTTTTCGGTTTGATCTTATCTATAGCCACTATTCTTGTTGTCATATATTTTACAAAAGAAAACCTTAACACCGGACATAGAAGAAGAGCGTGATGATTAGGTATCTAACATACTTAGGAAGTGTTGAATGTCACCTAATTCTATATATAAGAATTCTAATCAGGTTGAAAGAGACTGTTCAGCAAAGCTGGTTATGCTCTATCTCAGGCCCGTAGCCATGAATTTTTCGAGGGGCAGAACTTTTGTGAAAGACGCCAATTTACTTACATTTGGACTGTTTTGAAAAACTTTCCTCCATTATTATACAAGCCCTATAACTTGCTATAGCTTTGCTATAAAAACAAAACTGATAAATTGACCATTGCTTTTAAATTTTTATTACCATAAAGAAGTGCTGAGAAAAGTCAGATGATCAGAGAAAGCAGCTCCATTTGTTTTGGATGAAGTTTGATAAAAAGTTGAGTGATTTTCTTTTTATCCAATGATCCGACCTTATCACTATGTACATGCATAAGGGTAAGAGCGCCCAATCTATCGTCACTGATATTTGCTCTCATGTAATTTGATAGACGGCGAAGTGCAGATGCACAGCGCTCACATTCACACGATGTCACTGGAAGAGTGCACCCGATGCGTAAGGATGTGTGTACATTCGGAAGAGCCTGCTTATCGCATTTCAATATTGAAGCTTGCAGTGTTCTCGGTTTCAGAGCTTCCATCTTGTTACAAAGGTTCTTCCAGCGGATAATCCCTTCATTTAGCAATCCTGGTAAAGGAAGATAATTCTTGTACAATGCAGTGACAACTTTCAGGCCTGCAATTATGCCATGGACCTAAGCTTTAGACACATTTTCGCATACAAGATGCAAAGGTTTTATGGCCTGACATGACTGCTGCCCAAACATTAGCTCCAGGTCTAAGATAAAATAATCCAAATTTGGTGTTTATGCAAGAGTATTCTGACGGTATGTTTGCCAATGTACTACTCTCAATGTTGTAACATCCACGCCCAAATTTTCTGCCAATCTAGCAGCTTGCTCAAAGAGCGAATCTGATAGTTGCTCGAGTGCTCGAGCTGGGCATCACGTCTACCCTTTAATTCGGATCTAGCTTCCTGAATCTGATTAATAAAATCGTTTATTACCCCTCAACTTAGAGATCCAAATATTTCTTTACCCTAACAAGCACATGTGGAGTAAAATGACTTCAGGAAATAATTTCAAATGACAATAATAGTTGATATTTTCTTTTTTGAATATCTTTCAACTGATATATTTTAATTTGAATATTTTTAATCAGATTAGTCGCGATTATTAAACGCCTGGGAGCAGCGATTATGATTAATCTATCGCCAAATTTTTTTTCATACGATTAATCGCGATTAAAATATAACGATCCCTGGCTGAAAGTACAATTGAATTAACAAATTTTATTTTTGCAGGCTGATTTTGCTTAAGGTTTGTTGTCCAGGAGGGGTTGCCTGACCTTCCAGAGGGTACCTCCGCCCAAGCCCCTGTGGCTACCGGCCTGAGTACTATTTGAATTGAAAATGGGATAAAATCATGCTATATATATATATATATATATATATATATAAATTAGGATATTAAATTTTGCATCAAGTGAAAATTTTGAGAAAAAAAGCTTAAAAAGTCTTCATTATTGGCTCATTGTTGGATTTGTCATTGGGCCATTAATTGCCCAGCAGCCGAACAAAAAATAATGGGAAACAATGGAATCAATAATTAGCCATTAATGGTCAATAATCCTTGTTGCTTTGGTAATGATCAATCATTTATCTTTATATATAAATTTAATAACAAACCACAATTAAAACAATGTAAAAGTCCATTAGAATTTATTATATCAATTATCTCCTTAAATCAATTGTCTATATGCTATTCAATACTAAACATGTTTACAAAAAGATTTATTTAATTGTTGTCCTATTTCAGATGCCAAAAACACCTAATATTTCTGCCGTGTTTTCTTATGCTAACTATAAATATGAGCAAGGATATCAGTCATTATTGTTTATTCAAGCAAGGATTAGGCGAAAACTAAACACTAAATTTATTTGTACTAAATGAGTAAACTTAATACTTAAATACTTGAATTGGAATTCTTGTTTTCTTTCACTGCTCAATTTTTGTTAACTTAAGTACACACTTTTGAAGCACATTTTCAAATATGCATACATCTTTTAAAAGTTCATAAAATTAAGCACTATAACAAGGATAGAGGCGCAGAAATTCAAGCTTTCTAGTGTTAAAATAGTAATTTCCAAGAAAACATTGCACGGTATGTAAAGTTCACCTTAAATAAATCAGTTCATTATATGTTTTCATTGAAATTTTACCTGCCTTTAACATATAAGTTACAAGGATGCGAAAACTTTTCAATTTGATATCTCATATGGAAATTGAGATGATTGCTGACTCAAAAGGCAGATTGACATTCTTTGTGAATTTTCCAATGAATTGCATGACTTTGACAAATTTAGTTTTTTTTCCATATATCCAACAAGCAATGCAGCATTCATCATGCAACATGCATTAGCGGACTTGAGAACCAGGTAATTTTTATCAAAATCCAAAAATTTTTGAAATGCAGGTTTTTCAAATTTGAGTAGTGGTTACCTTGCCAAGCTTTTCTCGAATTGATTGTCCGATGAGGCAGTTATTGTGAAAAGGTCTTTTATTGATTTTTGGTTTGCACTCTTTGCATATTTTTGTGTTGGAATATTGGTTGTACGTTTGTATTTAAGTCAGTTGCTCCGTAATTAAGGTTAGCTGAACATGCTTTAAACTAAAATACTATATTAGATATTGTAGTATTTCTTTAAAAGTTGCTAGCACCAGGCAATGATTTGACGAATTCACGTCCCCCACTAAATTTTGATTTTGGCACTCTGCCTGCAAAAATAACCTCAATGAGTTATTGTTAGACACATCAGCAGATTGGATAGGTCAATTGCTCTTGCTAATAAAAATGATTTATGCTTTACATGCAAGCATAAACCTAAGAATGGAGCTGATATTTTTGTATGTATATTGTAGAATGCTTGTCTTGTGGTAGAAGCACGTGCAACACTCAGAAAGCATTCCATCTTTAGATATATTAAAACCAACCTATTAAACTACTAGTTATTATGTCATTCTATCTAATGAGAAAACAAGAGCATGTTCATTCCATGGGTAATAAGTATTCATAGAATAAGTTAATTCCAAACTTCTTCTTACAGAATCAGTCCTCTGGCCGAAGCGATGAACCATTTCCAACACATAATTTCTCAGCTCATTTTAGACTAGAGAAAATGCAATAATTATAGCTACATGCAAACCGCGCTTCCTAACCGTATTCATCCTTATACATAATACCTACCATCACCTAGACTAGAGGAGTCAAACCAGAGGGCCATGTAGAGCCTCTGTTTATCCTACCTTTCGCCCGGAGTGATACCTTAAGCGTTGATCATAGTGATCAGATACATAGATAAAATAAATATTATAACAAATAATAAGTGGGCAATTTATGAAAAAATATATTATCCTGAAAATGCTAAAAGGTAATGTTAATTAAATCTATGGCTGGGGAAATTTCTAATAGTAAGAATAAAAGCAACAGAAAGCTAGGGTAGCTAAACTTAAATTAAAAGAAATCACACATTTGAGTATTTACAAATAATAGAAAACAGTAACTCACTTATTATCAAATGGTGAGTAATAGCAGAACAAAATATTTAAAAGATACTGCAATGTCTGATATTCTAATTACACAAACAAAATGGATTCCTCAGACGAGCAACCAATCAGAATACAAAGAATATTAAATCACTAATTGTACATTGCCTATCGTCACAATATTACTAACTCGACACATATTATCAAGTTAAAAATTAGGAATGCAAATATACTACAATATCATGTGGATGAAAATTTACAGGCTTCTCATCACAGCATTGGAACAATTATTAACTATAAAATACAATTTGGTATTATTCTGTACAAACTGTGTGACAACTGGGAAAAAAGAAGAAAGCTTGATAGAACTAGCAAAGTGTTAACAAAAATCTAGTTTAATGGAAGTGGTGAAAAATGAAATGAAGAATTGTGATAAGCATATAGATAAAGTATAGTCAGATATAGTTAAAATAACAAATATGATAAAAGAAACTAAAATAAAAAATGAAGATAATCTTTATGCACAGCAAATTAAATTTTGTAGCATTCCTGAACAAGAAATATCAGGTCGGGATCATAATGTAGAGAATATGGAAGAAGTTGTTGATGTACTAAAACACATTGACTTGCCTAATGTGGCATTGCCAGATATTTTTTAGAATAGGGAAATACAAAGATGGAAGAACAATGGAAATTGCTGTCAAATTTCTGTTTGTTATTGAAGAAACGTACTTGCAAATGCATACACCCTGAAAACCTACAAAAAACATTTCTGAAACCTACTTTAGGTTATGCTGATCGTCAAACTAAAAATAAATTTTGAAGAAGAGATTTGAGTTAGTTAAAACTGGTATAGATAAAAAATCAATCAAAATTTGAGATTTGAAACTTTATGTGGATGGAGTAGAATATAATAAAGATCAATGACTAGATATGCTTAATTTTGTAAAATTTATGTTATTCAATGCTAGATCAATGAAAAAAATTGTGAAATCACAGTCAACTCCTTGGAATTTTGTTTTACAATGGAATCTTGGTTGAATAGTAAGATCTTTGATAATTTTGTTTCTATTCCACCATATGTATTATTTCATCATGACAGGAATCCTTTGAATTCTGAAAAAATTTTTGGTGGAGGTGTTTGTACTTATGTTAAAAAGCATTTTGAATGTACAAATTATTTCCTTGGTGATGTGAGCATTTTGAACACATTGTCTCATCTAGCGAACAATATTTAGTATCAAAGGAGTTTAAGAATTATATTTTGTGTGGGATTTCAATGAAATGGATTTGGAATAATTTTTTTCTTTGTGATTTAACACAAATTTATTATTGCCCTACTCATCACTTCAAAATTCTTGATGAAGTATTTGTTTTTAACAATCATTTAAGTTTTGATGTTGTGACCATTAATACAACATTAAGAAGTGACCATAAAGTGGTAATATGTACCATTCTCACACTGAAAAAATAAAAAAGTGGTAGTATTTATATATCAGTGAAAGAAATAGAAATAAATATTTTGTGAAAATATTTCACACTACAATTTTTCCAGAGTATTCTGTTGTGATAATTTAGATGGAGTCTTAAGTTTCTTAATTGAGAGTTTCAGTTATGTAAATTATGTTCCTGTCTAGTGAGAACTGTTACTTTCAGAGCACAAAACCTCCATTTGTAACATCTGATATAAAATTGAAATTGAAAAAGAAAAATAAATTGAATGGGAAACTTAGAAATAATGAAGTAAATTTGATAGATAAGAAAATCAAAGGACAGATAATAGATAATAATTGCTATTTGAAAAAGATTGGTTGTAATAAGTATTGGAGCAATGGAAATTTACTAACTGAGGACATTAATAAACAATCAACTCTGAAATTTTATATAATGATGTGAATGATTATTTTAAATCTTTTTCCAAAACGTCAAAAATAAATTGAGTTGAATTTGAAATTGCAAATGATGAAATACTTTTCCTTGGACCCATGAAATATATTATTATTTGTCAAGAATAAAAAAAACTTCCTCTTAATATCAATGCTTACCATTTTGGGTATTTAAATATGCAGCTCATTATGTTATGAGACATATATTAAATAAAAGCATTTCTAAAAGAGCAAATTAATCAATTAAGATCAAGATGTCCACCAGTAACACAACTCACTATGAGCAGAAGCTTGACAAATTCTCCAACAGGCTACTTAATGTGCTTAAATCTTAAATAGATATGTATCTGTTTTTAAATAAGCTTATTTATTTATTTATTTATGCAAGTAAATACAAGGTCAAGCACTACAGTATTATAAACTGAAACACTGTGAGAAACACTCTAAGAAATACAATTGGTTAGTTGGTAAAATCAGATTTGAATCACTTTTTAGAAAGGCTATTTGCAATTTGTGGGGAACACTGTAAAATTATATAAATTTTGTTGAAAGTGATTTCAAATTGCAGAAAAGCTGACTAAAATTAAAAATCCTTGAGAAATTTGCAAATACTATTTTATCTGAACTGTGCTGATTGTATATATTATGTAATATAAATAGCTTCAAGTAAATTATTTTTTATTTTCTGATATTTATTTATCTCTTAGATGCTTGTCAAGAATGATATGGTGATCATTATGGGCAGTTTATCATTCTGAAAAATTAGTGCTTTAAAGGTAAAATAGTCTTTTTCTACAAAATTTTAGAAGGCAATGCATTGGAAACTTGCAAACATTGTTAAGCAGTTATTTGCTATTTGAGGTATAAGTGGTTTCCAAAATGGATAGGGGTTATTTCTTCACAGTGTCTTTTTATGATTATGGGTATATATGATTGATGTGTTTGCAGAACCATAATTAGCCTCCATAGTTTTTGCTTTTCTATGAACGACGAGGCTCCCCCTCCTGTATCTAACTCAGAATTGGAATATGTTATTCAAGACAAAACTTTGATTAAATATTCTTCATATCAGCACTTTTGTGACGTCATCCCTGAAACAATTAAAAATTATTATTGATTTAATAATTTTAACTTGATATATTTGTAAAATGCATTATTAAATTAAGAATGCAGCTATCTTTAACATTGACAAAATAAGCATTGGCAAAGCCTTCAGTGTTGAAACCAGCATAGAAACTACCTCTGACATACCAATATGACAATCATGTAGAAGGGCACCACCACAAATGCAAGACCAGTATGCAAAAACAATATCAGATCTCCTCAACAATGAAATTATTAGAAAAAGTCAAAGTCCTTACATATCCCCAACAGTCTTCATCAAACAGGGCAACAAATAGTGTCTGTGCAGAGACTTCCAACAACTGAATGCAGTCACCAAAAAGGATGCATATCCTTTACCATGGGGCAACAACATTTTATATGATGCAGCACAATTTAAACTCTTTTCCACATTGTATTTATGGAAAGTATACTGCCAGGTACCAATGCTGCCAAATGATATAGAGAAAACAGTGTTAATCTCACCATTTGGGCTATTCAAGTAGGTACACATGGCCTTTGGCCTACGCCATGCCCCAGCCACTTTTCAATGCTACTTTACAAAAGTCTTACTCAATGAAAAATGCAAACTCTCAAAAGGCACTGCTGCTTACATAATTGGTTGCTGAACAAATAAGCACAACATTACAACTCCTTTTCAATGCTGGATTACAAATCAATGCTAACAAATGCAACATTGCAAAACACAAAGTCATTTTCCTCAGCAAAAATATAATGCTGGGAAATATAACCCTCAAAGATAGTGCCAAACACCTCATTGACAAAATTCAAGTGCATCACAACAAAAAGGATGTGCAATGAATACTAGGCTTTGCGAAATATTACCATATGTTTTTATGCAATCTCACTGAAAAAACGCTCCACATCTAAAATCTCCTCCAAAAGAAAAACAAATTCACATGGGCCTGGCAACATCATTAGGAACTCAATCTATTAAAAGGAGAAATGAAAAAAATCAACTTACAAAATTCCCTAACACTACACAATCCATATATATTGAATATTGCAAGTAAGGTAGTCAATGGCATAATGTTGAGTCAAATTCAAAATGGAGAAGAAAAACCAATACAATAGTTCAGTTGCAAACTCAAGCAGAGCAAACTTAATTATGGCACAATGAAGCTAGAGATGCTAACACTCATTGATTCTCTCAAGAAATTCTGCCACTTCTTGATCAGTGAGTAAACTTTTACTGTATGAACAGATAATAGCAGCCTATTTTGGCTAAGGAAATATACTGGCAATTGCTCCAACATCATAGCAAGATGGATCAAGTATTTAAATGACTTCCACTTCTCTATTGAACACCTAAAAGGAAAACTGCATACCAATGCAGATATATGGACTGCACTACCACAGTAACAGTGTGAACTCAAAAAAGAACAGAACAAGGCCAGAGACTTTCATTTCAACCAACATGTCAATATGAAAGCTACCCAATATCAACACAAATAGAAATGGCCGCCCCATAATTCCAGTACTTTCTATTATGATTAAAGAAGGAATCACCACTGAGGAAATAGCTACCACTCAAAATAATGACATCATATTAAGAAAAATTATGGAACACTTGAAAGATCCCATGTTTCCCATGGACAGCATGGCAACTCACTAATTTCAGAAACACAACTGGAAGAGAACAACCAGCAGCATCCTTTATGCCAGTGCAACCACAAAGAACCTCATCACACTACCAAATATTATAAATGTGAGGTAGTCAAAAAAAATTCATGAACAAAGGCACAAAGGCATTTATAAAATGGAGCTCACAATCCATGAAAACTTTGTTACCAAATACCTCCATTGAACTATCAAAGACATTATTAACAAATGCCAATCATTCATACTTTTAAACAAGAACAGATTCCCAGGGCAAAGAAAAGAACTGGAGAAAATCTCTGCCAAGTATACCAATGAAATAGTTAATGATGAAATCAAACAATTATCTAAAGATGAAGATGGCTACACCTACATACTATTCATGGTGGACCACTTCACTAAGTACTGCAAAATGATTCATTTAAGAAACATCAAAGCTCAAACAACTGCTGAAGTAATCATAGACCATTGGATATGGATGTTTGAATGTCAACTCTTCCAAACACTTGCCAAAAGTTGGAAATTCTGCATATGCACACCACAATCAACCATCCACAAGCTAAGTACTGTAGAATGAGTAAATCAAACCTTGTTAAAACTCATGAAAACAATAACTGCTAATGTTGGTTGTAAACAGTGGATAGAAAAACTGCCTATGGTAGAGTTCTTCTACAATACTTCCAACATTCAATTTAAAGGCTACTGGCTACTGAAACAAAATTGACAATGTCTACATCAACAATCTCATAACTAAACTAAATCATACTAATGAATCTATGTACACCCATGCTGAAAAATGTGCTATCTGACAACAATGCCAGTTTAACAAGAAAATCTATGGTGAACCTCACCAAATTGAACACAAAGTTTTTGTTTACACCCCTGGTATTGTAACCAACATGAAACAAATTCATAAACTTGCACCTCACACCATCACTAAGATCCTACCACATAACAATTATGAATTTGACAACAAAAGGCTCACACACTTCCAGAACATCAAATGTGTAGTAAATGACTTAGAAAATGCTCAAATTTCCAACCTAACAAACTCAAGTTAATTTAATCAGATAACAATGAATATTACCTTACCCCAGGTTGCTCTGTCTTACACAACAACTCTTTCAATGACAAAAATAAATGCAAAAATTCCTCTCCTGTATGATCTCACACACAACTTAAACAAATTGCTAAATCTAGTATTACTTATAATTATTAATATTGCAAGTTTGTCTTTAAATCACATTTCAGATGAAGTACAATTATATTCTATCCACCACACATGGTGGAAAAATTGAGCAACAATTATCTACATAGTATGGTATAAGTTACATTCAATGACAATCTCCTCCTCAAAAACTTACTTAAGCTAATCAAAAACAAAAACAACTGCAAATTGCTTTAGTGCATTAATATCTATTGGAACTCACTAAACTTATTCTAATTACTAAAAACAGTTGACAAAGCTGATCCCAAAATGGTCCAAAGAATCAACCTCATACTAGTGTAGTATCTCCTACCAGGCTTGACATCCATTTATTCAAATCTCTGTATTTGATTTTTTGGTGAACTAGTGGGTAGGGATCTAATGGTTTCTTACTGCTTTGCTGTATTGGTAACTATTCCTATTAACTATTATTAACAGACAATTTATCCATCACTATTTAGGTGAAGTAGCTTCACAGTGTCTTCAACAGTAGGGCATCCGCCCAACACTGTTCTCTGAAGGCAGCAACAATTCCAGCAATCTGTTTCCAATGAAGTGTATCCAGCACTCAGCACAATTGCTCCCCTTATGTGTACCCTAGCTTAATGCAGTGCTTACTAATGGCTCAGAACAACTTGACTTAAACTCATTTTGTAAAGTGTAATAGTCAATTGCAACTGGGCTTGTCACTAGCTGCTTAATTAACTAATATACAAAGAGCCATTATTGAAAACTATTGGCTTTAAAATAATTAATTAAACAAGTACCATCTTCCTATCCTACATATAATAATAATAAAATAATAAAACGGTTTTGTTATTGGTCCCTAATTTGGATCTAGAAAAGATTATAATATGTCCTATGTTGGGCTTACTAGCCTTATTGTGAATTTGTTATTCCTTCTTTTATCATTATCAGTAAGTTTGCTTCTTCTCTGCACTTATTTCAGGTAGCCCCCCATATTCAGCGTGAGGCATGAATTGAAATTGTTTCTTTTCTCCTGTCTTTGCCATGTCTCTTTGATATTTGTTTAATGATGTCCAGAATCCTCATTATTGTGTAGGCTCCCCTTTCTTTTGATGTTCAATCTTAAAATTTGAATTCATTTAAGTATTCAATCCATCTTGAGACTATCCCCAATTTATCTCCTGGGAAATTTTTCAGCCATGCCAATCCACTGTTGTCAGTATGAACTATGAATTCTCAATCAATCAAGAACAAGCGAAATTACGCTTATGTAAGAACAGCCATATTGGCAGAAGAATAATTCAAATTTCAAAATCAGCAGGTACTGAAAACTTTTTAAATAAATAGCTGAGAATTTAGAGGAAAATTGATGAACAATAAATTCTTCGGAGTTTATTTTATTTTCATTCTTCATTTATCTGGTTTGATATTTAATAAAATGTTCAGCTAAGCAAGTTGTGTCGAGTAGTGGCTGGATTCCATCACGGGAGCGATTCGAAGGGTCCTTGTGCCAGTCATGAAACCGCACTTATGTTATGGTTAGGTGTTTTTCGATTCTTGCTTAGTCTGACTATTGATCTATACATGTATGAAATAATAGATGCTTGAAACGACTGGATAGTCGAACCCTAGGAATATATATCAATTCTTAATAGTAGGAGACTTGACTATAATCGACCGAATAAATGACTTTACATGTATTGTTATTAAATGTAAGTATAGGAAACTGCAACATATCTATTAATTTCTAAAGCCAGTAATTTTACAGCAATGGCTACTTTAATATTATTTAAATGCAGTTAGTGTCAAAGCCTGGTTGCTTTACTTAATCAAACCAACAAACACTTTACAAAATTGAGTTTAAGTCAGTTACAACTTGACATGAGTACAGGCACTGAGCTAGGGTAAGGTACACATAATTAGTCCTCATTGAGCTGAGATGGTGCAGTGGATTTGGTCAATCGTTCATGAAGGAGAGGAACTGTGATGTGGAGATTGGCTTTGGGCAGTAGCCCACAGATGATTCAAAGAGGAAACGTCACATGGCTTTGTCACCTAAATAGTGATGATTAGTACTCAATTAACCTAGCTAGTTAAGTAGAGAGGAAAAGCTCGGCGGTTCATTAACGTAGTAACTCCTCACCCACAATTTACTGAGTGGTAGTTATTAACAATAATACATGGTGCAAATAGGCCAGGTGGAGGATGTTACATGATGCTCCACTCAATTCCAATTCTGATTCTATTATATCCTCATTGTAATAATAGGCTTTTTTGTCTCCTATCATGTTTATCTGCTGCCTACAACCTGGCTTTTTGTAACCATTTTGTCTGCAATTGTAGCATTTCACATCTCTCTCTTTTACCTTTTTGGTTTTACCATCTCCTGTTTTTACTTTGATTACTTTGTCTACTTTCTTTTTGTTGTAGAGTTTATTTGTTGTTTGCATTTTGTAATTGTTTCATCATTGTGGTGTTTCCTTGTTCCACACAGCCTTCTCATAAATGCATGCATTATTTTCAATTGTCACTTGAATATTGACCACTTTTCTGATCATTTTTTCAAGCTTATCATTGACATGACATTTAATTTTGAATTGAGTCCTGATGTTATCTGGCATTCCCTTGCATATGTGAAAGAAAAGTCATATTTTGAGAACTTTCTCTCTCTTGAGCTCAGTGTTAACAGTCTTTCTATTTGTTGGATGTACTTTCTGATGTCATTTTTCCTCATTTTTGTTGCATTTAAAATAATGTGATACTGATTTTGGAAGCTTTTGGTTTCATAGTCTTCTATGAAAGTTCCAATTAACCAGTCTAACAGTAGGTAGTGTTGATATGCTATTCCTGTTAGATAGAATGGGAGTCTGGGTTGCTGCTGCTGCTTCCTCATTGACTTTTCTTTCAGCCATTGTTACTCCAAGCATTTGCAGCCACTCTGTGAATGTAGGATTGTATCCATCTACTTTCCCATTGAATTTCAGAAGCATTGCTTTGCAAGGTATGGCTTCATTATTCCTGTTCTGTTTCAGGATCAAGCTTTTGAATTTTGGTTTATTTTGCCTCTTTATATTTTCCTTGCTCTGGAACTGCTTTGCCACTGCTTTTGAAATTTCATTTCTAATTATTTGTTTGTCTTTTTCATTCTCTTCTTCATACTCCTCATAGGATTTACTGTATCTGTTTCCCCTCTCAGGTGTTGCTCATTCTTCATTTTCCCTTTCTTGTTGGAACTCTATCTCATGAGTTTATATAGTTCCTTGGTTTTTTTCTTTGTTTAATTGAATTAGTCTTAGCTTGTCTCTCAGTTGTTCAAGCTCCTGTGCCTGTATGTTGTTGTCTTCTATCAGTTGTCTATTTTCTCTTTCCAATTGTCAATAAATTTTCCCCATCTCTCATTTTGTTCTAAGAACTTTTTGTTTGATTTTGCCAGCTGTTGTGTTAATCTTTTTACTTCCTGTTAGGATATCTTACTCTGTGCTTCTAGTCTCACATTCATGTCTGCTTTGATTTCACTTAGCAGTTGTTCTTTTTGTTGGAACTTCTGAGTCAACTGTTGTATTTCTTCTTTCAATACTGTCTCTGTTTCATGGCTTTTTCTCAAAATTTTGAGAATCTCTCTTGGGCTCATTTCTAGGGACATGTGTAAAATCTGTTACTCAATTGAGGGGGATTGATCAGTTCCATCTGAGTGTGGTGTTGATTGTGATGCAACAGGGGTTACAACTGGTCTGAATTTGTTTTCTTCACACTTCATCTCTTTCTTTCCTTTGTTTATCATATTTGTTTTCATTGTCAGTCAAGGTTTTCCTTTCTGGTCAGATTCTTCCTGATCACTATTGTGCAGTATAATTAGGTATTTTGAGTAATTGAGTTCTGCTGATTATCAATTTTTTGTCATGTTCAGTTGCTTCTTATTTCATTGCTTCATTTAAGAAGTGTTTGTGCCTTAGGTACCCAAGCTCTGTTACTGATTTGCTCTAATGTTTTTTATACTCCAGGATCTTGTGAAACTTGTCATGGTCACCATATATATATATATATATATATATATCCAAGCTTTAATTCCCGTACACAGCGCAAAGCGCTCTGTAAAAAGGAAATTGGATTTATTCAGAAATATTTGCTATAGGAACTGGGGGAGAGTTCCAGAGTTAATATACTTTAAGGCTGCAGGTAGGAAAGTTTTTGAGTACCTTGTATCATGAATTTTCTCCAATATGACCTTTGTTCGTGTTTGGCTTCTTGAAAACTTTATCCTTTCATTCATTGGGTGATACTTATCAGTATACACTTTCATTGTATATTTCTTAAACATTGCATTGAAAGTTGCATTAATACACGAAATAAGTTCACACTTATTTAACTTAGCAATTTTTGCATATAGTTTAATAGGTTTTCTTAACGTCTTCCGGTTTTTGTTTGTTATTCCCGGAACCCAAACTACAGATGCATACAAATAAATTGGTAGAATGTATGTTTTAAAAATTAACCATTTTCTTTCTGGCATTAGAAATTCTATAAAGAATTTCATGCTAAGTATGCACCTAAAAGCCTTTTTAGTGACCGCATCTACCTGTTCATTCCAAGTAATATCTTTATTTACCGTAATTCCCAAGTACTTCGTTTGATTAACTGACGGAAACTCAAAATCACCATATTTGTTTATTTTTCTTACCTCTGACAACAATTTTGGACTTTTAATATTACGATGTGCAAAAGTTAATACTGCCGATTTCTTTTGATTTATGATTAGATTATTTTCTTTTGAGAGTCTTAATACATCACATATATTCTCCTCTGTTTGCCACACATCTTCTTCAATTTGCGACTTAGTTATTATACTAACAATACATGTATCATCTGAATATTTCACAATGTCAGACTTTGTAGGTTATGATAAAGAGTTTGTACAAATATCATCTGTAAGATGTATAAATAATAACCCGACAGAGGTCCCCCTTGAGGTACTCCTACACTTAGTGGTATCTTTTCTGTATAAGTATCATTTCTTATTCTTATGCATTGATTAAAGTCAGCTATGTAATTTTGTACCCACTTAGCCATCCATGACGAGCGTAAAAACAATTTATTCACCATTCGATTTTGTAGTACTGTATTAAACGCGCTACTATAGTCCAAAAATGCTACTTTCACTATCGTTGTGTCCTTGCAATTGAGTGCTGACGCCACTTTATCAATTAAGTATATTAATGCATCCGTCGTTGACCGGTCCGGCCGATATGCAAATTGTTTGGGGTCAGAAACCAGATCTTTAGCATGCAATTCAACAACAATCTAGTCTAAACACCTAGCCGCAACAGGTGTTATCGTTACAGGTCTAAAATGTTTGCAGTTGTCTTTATCGGGATTAGGCAATTTGGGAATAGGGACTACAATAGCCCATTTCCATTCAGTAGGATAATATAATTCTGATATATATTTTTGATATATGTATGTATAAGGCTTACAGAGATCATTTGCAAATCGCTTAAAAATCCACTCTTTCATTGCGAGGTATTAAATTTAACTCGTTTAAATACATTTTTTACCATAGATCCTGTTACTATTGGATCATACTGACCTACAGGTAATTCACATATATTCTCATCATAACACTTGTGACAATTGTAGGAGGTAAAACCTACGTTCAAATTATGGGCCTCGTTCATAGTTAATTTAATTTTCGTCGTTCTTGGCTTCAACCGCTTCTTCATTTCCATGTAAAGCTGTTCCGTAGTGAGGCTCTGAACCTCTCTTTGACGTTGCGTCTTTACATATACATTTATTTTTCTCTGCAAAACGTTAAGGTCATGCCTTCTGCGCAACTTAATTAGTTGCTTTTTATAATTAAGCATTGTTGTCAGTGTTGCATCTTTAATAATTCCATTGCTCCTCATTCTAGGCATTTTAGAAATTTTACACATTCTTAGTAATTTTATCATTTCAGAATCAATTACCCGTATCTGTTCATCTAAGTTACAATGGCTCTCTAATAGTATATCCCAATTGATATCTTTCATCATATTCTCCATTTTATCCGTATTTATGTTGTTGATGTAATAATCTCTACATGGATATCGGACCATATTATAACTAGAAAACTTTGGTAACAATGTGACCGACATATGATACATAATATTGCTTCTTCCAATTGGTGGTTCCATATGAAATTCATACATAAACGTATCCGAAACATACGCAATGTCAATTTGACTTTTATTGGGGTAAAATGTCGGTTCATTAACCATGTTTTCCAACTGGAAAAATTCTATTTCTTTCAGACATTTCTGATTAGCGTCGCCGAGAAGGATGATATATGCATTATGATACTGCCTATGTAATAGTGACATTACATTTCTTAATTCCTTACCACATATTTTCTTGCGTCTTTTTGGAGGCAAGTATATATTCATAATTATTATACAACTAATACGTTTAGGTAAGAACCTAGGCCGACAGCCTATTACTAACATTTCAATATCCTGAGTTGATAGACATTTTATAACTTTAGGAGCGCTTATACTCCAATCCTTGTTTACATATACTAGTAAAGAAACATGATGAAATGGTGTCTAACAGAGATGCTTTCAAAAGAAGAGCTCATGCTTCTGCTATCACCAGGGCGATACGTAGCTCTGCATATGGAATGCGCCACAGCTTGACTGAAGATAACTACTGCCCAGATCGACAAACTACGTTCCCATGGCCTAAGAGGGAAGTTTTGGGACACTCTTATGGAGGCGCGCATAAACAACCCTGTCACCATTGGCACAGCTTGTTTTTGAGGAGAGCTCGACTTTAGGAATATAGAGAAGAATGTTGAAAAACACAACCTATTGTGCATACCACTGCCTTGCATTGAAACGCCTCTCATCTTGCCAAAGTGGGAGGTAAAGAAAGGAAAGAAGAAGGTCGTGGTAAACCTCCTTGACAAACTGAACTTTGTTCATTCAGTAAAAGACGTGAAACGCCTTAGTCAGACCAACAAGTACAAAGTAGTTCGTAACCAGCTCATTGATGGCGACAATTGAGAG